>JZKD02S0691816.1:234109-250660 GCA_000966675.3 Picea glauca
CATGTATGATGAAACACCATCAAAGTGTGACACAAGTGTTCAATTGCACCATGTAATCCTGAAACTTAAAGCATTATATAAGACATACAAGATGTGATGCTAATGAAACATATACCAAATGGAAAAATAACACTTGGAAGTAGATCATAAATTACAGTCACAACTGAAAATATTACATCATTCATTCACCATAATTGTAAACATCATCATGAAACCAAATCACAAAGATCATATGTCAATAGTGTAACTATGTTTTAGGATAGAAGATTTGTAGCAAAGTTATATCATTCAACGTTGATCTTTAGTATATAATCTTAACCAGTTATGCTTTTAAGGTGCAAGATCATGCAAACAATGATTAATTTTAGACTTCAACAATGCTCAAAAAACGTAAGAGACACTGATATGTAGGCACCCTTCATCATTTTTTATAGGCACAGATTTGCAACCATAAGACAGTGATATCATGTGAGTTAACAGTGAGTACTTCAAATAATATTCATAGCTTATTACCATAGGTTTGTTGTCAATAAAGGCCAAATGTAAGGCGTCCAAACAATGATAAAATTCTGTCACGTATCGTTGCTCAACCCAAAGTATCAATAGTTCTCAAGAAACATAAGAGGCATCAGCCTTTAGGACACATATACCATTGCAAATTATAACGACAATGGATTGCCCAGTGAAGCATGAACTTGTTATGATGGCAGTTGTGATAACCAAATTATTTCAGTGGATTATATATCTTGTAGTGACCACTATGTAGATCATTATAACTAAATGTTTTATCCAAAGCAATATGAACGAACAATGACCCATGTTATCAGTATTCAAAGCAGATTTACTTATGTTAGCAGATTGTCATCACAAAACCCAAAGATCCAAACAATGAAGTATCTCAGTTGCTAACACCATTGTCATTGTGTACACTTTATAAAATTATGCCAGCATTAAATATGATTGTGTGTATTTAGTTCAGATCTAAAAGACACCACGCTACTGCAGAGAAAATATTAGCAAGTAAAGCCTCGAAGGAGTCTCCAAACACAAGAAATGTTAGCACAGTATACTAGGTTGTTTTACAATTTCTATCATTGATTTGTTTAAGGGTTTGTTAAAGATATCAAATAAGCCAAAACATTTCCAAGAAATAATTTAATCAAGACCAGATTCAAATCATTGTGCAGATCAATAAATCCTTGTCCTGAGTGCTAGAAAAGTGACATAAAGAGATGTCTCGTCCATTCAAATGTTTAGGTGAGTAATAAGAACGTTATTATGTCGTTAGACATGTAACATTCACCATAAATTATTCATCATTCAAGATCAGAAATGTAAACTCCAAACCTTGGACATCAAGCTTTGAGAATGAAATTTAATGCCCAAAAATGCAAGTAATTTTGTCGAATGGATGGAGCATTTCATCCTTTAGGGCATCGATTTGATTATTTAAGGTCTATGAAATATGAAAGTACCCCAACATTTGCATTTAACCTTGTCAATGGAGTAAAGATAAAGACTAGCTATGAACCACACATTCCAAACATAAACAATAATAACTCAAATGGAAATGATATAAAATTGGGCACCTTGGATTTATCTTGTTTAATGAGGGTTATATCCAAAGATTAAACAATGTAAGCAAGATATATACCATGCTTATGCTAACTAAAAAATTATAACATAAAAAGACTAGTTAGCATGAGAAAGATCTAAGTGATGTGGGGTTAAGCACTTCAAATAAACTTAGATCTAGCAACCTCGTTAAAAAGATCAAGCAATGAAATCCATAAATTGAAAAAATAAACAAAAGGGAAAAAGAAAAAAGAAGTTTTGGGTTTTTTGGTTGAAGAAATCAATAGACCAATGCCTAAAAAGGGCTATGGGATCCCTACACAATTCTAAGAGAAGTCTTGGTTAAGTATGAGACAATGTTGAGGTCACCAAGAAGGATTGTCTCTCAAGAATTGGCTAAGGTTAAGTAGGTTTCTTCAATAATGGATGGTGGGATGGTCTTCTAGGAATCCAATCCAAGTACTATCAAGGTGATCTTAAGGTTTGGATAAGGCAAGAGGGAAGAGCCCTAGGATGTCCTACCTCAATGTAAAGGTAATGGTCATAGTGAATAAGGAAATAAAACTATACCTTGATTTCCCTCCCAAGTGGAGCAAGGTGCCCTTCTTTGGCCCTATAGTAGTTTTTTCCTCCAACAAACCTGAAAAATATTCTAACTAGCCCTTGAAAAATATCCTAGAACAACACTTACAAAAAATATAAATGCACAAGAACTTTGTAGGCAAGTTTTCTCAATAATCTCCAACAAATGAAAATGAGAGAGGCATCATCCTTATATAGACAAAAAACCTCCAATACAAGGTGTTAATACAATGTGCAAGCCAAAAACCATGAGCCAAATATAATGTTTGGGCATAAAATCACCCTCTTAATCCTCCAATATAAGAGTACCTTACTAAAAGGTGGTCAAAAGTGTAACAAATGGTCACATGTATGGTCCAGAGGGGCTAGGACAAGCGCACCCTCCAAAAAATATGTTAATTTCGATCAAATGAGTGAAGATGTAGTCAATGAAAGGCTCAAAGACATAAGGCGCTCCTCCATCTAACCCCCAGAAGTGAGGAAGGTTCATCTCAAGGTAACAATCTTTCAACAAACATGATGTTGTGCCACATGGGTGGGACATCCAAGGTGAGCATCCAACATGAAGTGACACGTGTAGCTCCTCAACTAGGGAAATCCTCAATAAAATAGTGTGGTCAAATCCTAAACAACCTATAATGACTGTAACAACCTGTGACCATGTGTAACCTGTTAGCACTGAAAGTCACACTTTGACTGCTAAAGTGTAAGCTCAGCACCCATCAAAATGTAATAGATAATTTTGGTTTTGAATAGGTGGATCATCAAGATGGAGAAAGAAAGGGAGAGGGCAACAAACTGCAGATAAGTAGGCTACACCAATGGGCAATGGAGTCACAAACATTCTACTCATCGAAGGCACAAAAGATGCTCAATAGAAAACAAGATTATATGATGATAGGTGGAAGAATGAAGAAGGAAAACATAAGATAGAATGTTCACTAAACAAAGATCCTCTCAATTTATTGAAGCAATAAATACTTGAATATAAGCAATGACTGATGGGAAAAATATAGCAGATTCTCTGCTGCTTAGGGATCCATAAATCATTGACAGCCTTTGATCCTCAAATCTGCAATATATTCAAATAAGAAGATATATAAACAAAATAATTACAATCTGAAATCATATCTCTCATGAGTATCCAATATCATTAATGCTTACAATCATAAAATGGCCACAGGCTTACAAATGAACACACACGGGAAAATTGCATGCTCCTACTCTCTCTAGCCTCTCTTGGCTCATGAATCCCTCTCTCCAAGATATCTCTCCTTCCTTAAATAGAATCCAATAAACCTTAGGAGTTCGAATCCCATCTCCTCCATTGGATTCTAAGCCTTAGAGATAGGTGGCAACAATCAAAGAGACAAAAATCCAACAAACTGTTAATTTTCAGGAAATTGTTGAAAGTCATTAATAAATTGTTTCCACCTCATTGCATGAGGCCTTTGATGCAGCTAAAACTTAGGTGCAGGTGTCCCTTGACATCTAAATGATCCTTGAGAATCCATTTTAATCCTCCTTGATAGGTGGCAACCTCCCAACAAGGAGAATATCAAAACTGTGATCGCTATAGGAAATTTCGTAGCGTTGTTGTAAAACAGTTGTGCACATTCGGTAGCACAATTTATATGTCCAATATCTCTCAAACCATAATACATTTTGAAAAAATGAGAGAGTTTTTTGTTATTTGGTATGTGATAAACAAAAACCTTCTCCAGTTTTCAAAAATACCTTCTCATTTGTTCATAATCCAAGTTTTAAGTTAGTCACTCAAAACTGCCAAAAGCATCCTTGCAAAATAACTCTGCACAATTTGGTCTCTGTCAAAATTTCGGTAGCACCCGCCTGTGTGTCTGCGCGCAATTTGGTAGCGTCAATCCTGTAAAAACTCTGCAAATTTTGTAGCACCATCCATCAAAATAATTGAGATAAAAAAAGAGAACGATTACTTATAGCTGTAGCAACCATCGAGAACTGTAAACACTTCCCGTGGGTGTTTTTGATGCTTGGAACCTTGTGAGAGTGTTGTCAATGCTTGTTCTTGACACTTGGAACCTTAAATTTTAATGTTGGTCTCTCTCTTGGCGCTTTGTGTATAACTTGATCGATATGTTGGCATTGGCCTGTGTCTTTGGCTAGTGTTGTCTTGAGACGTCGATTAATGCTTGAACTTGGAGATTGGGCATAACCCAATATAATTTTAATTTTCTCCAAAATAAATAAAATATCCCATAAAAATTATATTCATTTTCCAAAATGAATAATGAAAGAATTATGCAAAGCCTAGGCATAAACCAATCTTGCCATTTTCAAATGAAAACAAAGAACTATAAGCCAAACTTAGATCCATTGATAAGACCAAAGAATTAGTTTTAAGCCAAAATCCCAAATTTTCATTTAAAATTAAATGAAATGCTACGGGAATTTCCAGTAACAATCAAGATTTGACATAGCCAAATCTTGATGCTAATATTGGCTCCAAGGGGAATGGCATGCTCCCCGCGAGCTTCCAAGAACTTGTAGATCAATAGCCTTATCCATCTTCAACTCTGCTCAGGAAACCTGCATGCCTGAGAACGCCTCTACTCTTTATTTGAAATTGAAAACTAATTGTAAATAAAATGCTCGAGAACCAAACTTTATTCTTCCTACTCCTACCTAATCAAATGCTTCCTCAAGATTAGGTAAAATCGTGCTTCCAATGAATCCATATAAGACATTGATTAGCTGGTAAAATTCTTGATCTAGAAATGATGAATGAAGGAAACCATGGAATACAAAAATGTCATTCAAAAAGATAGCAAAACCAACCGTCATTTGACCAGAACAATTTGACATCTATGCTGCTCAAAGACTCCAGATAATCACCAATAGGATCATAAAATCCACAAAGAAACACCTCTTCTTGATGTTGTTCCAATTGAAAATTGGAATGCTTATGTTGATAACTGGCTTTATAAATGTTTCCAATTTCCTCCATGTGCAAAACTGAAAATGACTATTGACTGTCTTCATTGTTCTCAAGTTCCATCCGACTTAAAGAAATATGATCTTCATTATTTGAATCTAGAGGAAAAATATCTTCAAATCCATAATAATTAGAAAAAATAGTAGCTGGTAAATGTTCAACATCTTGTTTATCATGAATAATCTCTTCTACTGCAATATCCTCTTCAACACAGAAGGATTCTTCATGGTTATCAGATCCTTTACATAGTAAAGCAAAGTCATGACATCATTCTAGATAAAGTAAGTCAGCTACAATTTTTTCTTTGCAAAATGAATGAAAGGCAACATGAAAACCCTTCAAAGAATGAATGCTAGAAGCTGGAAGGGATTGAAACCATTCACGAGTATGTCCATCTAAATAAAATATGAGCAGCTTGATCAAGACATCCTCGTGAACAAAATCATGTTCAAGCATGCATTCATGAAAATTTAATAAGTGTTCACCAGGATGATCATGCTTTCTTCCTTTGAATCTCGGAAGATAATTGTCCCACTCAGTTATAGTCAGAACTGGATGTGGAAAACTGGCTATATTTGAGAAATCATAGAAAGCATACCTCCGAGCCAAGATAGTTTCCATTGCCATGGTTGTCCTGTATCAGTGGAGTATCCAACAAGTTCTTCCTTCATGGATTGGAGTCGCCAGGTGAAAGATGCAGTCTTAAATATGTGACCAGCCCTTGTTTGTCATCAAAAGCTGGATCTGATCGTTGTCATTCTCCTAGGGAAGATTTGTCATTCACTTTCATCCCCGGCAATGACGCCAAAAATGTTAGCACTGAAAGTCACACTTTGACTGCTAAAGTATAATATCAACACCCATCAGAATGTAATAGAAAATTTTGGTTTTGAATAGGTGGATCATCAAGATGGATAAATAAAGGGAGAGGGCAGCAAACTGCATATCAGTAGGCTACACCAATGGGCAATGGAGTCACAAACATTCTACTCATTGAAGGCACAAAGGTTGCTCAACAGAAAACAATATTATATGTTGATAGGTGGAAGAATGAAGAAGGAAAACATAAGATAGAATTTTCACTAAATAGAGATCCTCTCAATTTAATGAATCAACAAATACTTGAATATAAACAATGACTGATGGGCAAAATACAGTAGATCCTCTGTTGCTTAGGGATCCATAAATCATTGACAACCTTTGATCCTAAAATTTGCAATATATTCAAATAAGACGATATATAAACAAAATAATTACAATCTAAAATCATAGCTCTCATGAGTCTCCAATAGCAGTAATGCTTACAATCATAAAATGCCCACAGGCTTACAAATGAACACACATGGGAAAATTGTCTACTCCTACTCTCTCTAGCCTCTCTTGGCTCATGAATCCCTCTCTCTAAGAGATCTCTCCTTCCTTAAATAGAATCCAAATAACCTTAGGAGGTCGAATCTCATCTCCTCCATTGGATTATAAGCCTTGGAGATAGGTGGCAACAATCAAAGAGACAAAAATCTAACAAACTACTAATTTTCAGGAATTTGTTGGAAGTCATTAATAAATTGTTTCCACCTCATTGCATGAGGCCTTTGATGGAGATAAAACTTAGGTGAAAGTGTCCCTTGATATCTAACTGATCCTTGAGAATCCATTATAATCCTCCTTGGCAAGTGGCAACCCCCCAACAAGGCGAATATCAAAATCGTGATCGCTACAGGAAATTTCATAGTACCGTTGTAAAACAGTTGTGCACATTCGGTAGCACCATTTTTATGTCTAATATCTCTCAAACCATAACACGTTTTGAAAAACCAAGATATTTTTTTTTTATTTGGTATGTTATGAACAAAAACCTCCTCCAGTTTTCAAAAATACCTTCTCATTTGTTCATAATCCAAGTTTTAATTTAGTCACTCAAAACTGGCAGAAGTGTCCTTGCAAAATAACTCTGCACAATTTAGTCTCTGTCAAAATTTCGATAGTGTCCGCCTGTGTGTCTGCGTGTAATTTGGTAGCGTCAATCCTCTGAAAACTCTACAAATTTTGTAGCACCATCCATCAAAATAATTGAGATAAAAAAGGAGAACGATTACTTATAGTTGTAGCAACCATCGAGAACTGTAAACACTTCTCGTGGGTGATTTTGATGCTTGGAACCTTGTGAGAGTGTTGCCAATGCTTGTTCTTGACACTTGGCACCTTAAATTTGAATTTTGGTCTCTCTCTTGGTTCTTTGTGTGTAACGTGATCGATATGCTGGCATTGGCCTATGTCTTTGGCTAGTGTTGTCTTGAGATGTCGATTAATGCTTGAACTTGGAGGTTGGGCATAACCCAATATAATTTTAATTTTCCCCAAAATAAATAATATATCCCATAACAATTATATTCATTTTCCAAAATGAATAATGAAGGACTTATGCAAAGCTGAGGCATAAACCAATCTTGTCATTTTCAAATGAAAACAAAGCACTATAAGCCAAACTTAGATCCATTGATAAGACCGAAGGATTAGTTTTAAGCCAAAATCCCAAATTTTCATTTAAAATTAAACGAAATGCTACGGGAATTTCCAGTAACAATCAAGATTTGACATAGCCAAATCTTGATACTAACATAACCACCTCCCAGAAGTCCTCAACGACCTTAATTAACCTCCCACATGTGGTCCAAGAGGGAGTGATCAAGCATGCACGTGAGTGAAGGTGTCCAAATAGGAAAGAGGGGAATATTTGAGTGGTACATGTGGAAATTGTGATGATGTGACATCCTTGTCATTACCTGATGCAGTGTCATGGATCCCAATGTAGTGACACATATTCCAATGAAGTACATGGATACCAAGAAAATGGCATAGATCACAATGTTTGTATACATGACCAAATACAAGTACATGAATCCCAAGGCAACATCATGAATCCCAATGTAGTGTCATAGATATCAAGGAATAGTACATGGATCCCAATGCAATATGTCCACTTGAAGTGGTGGGTCCAACTTCTTTGCAAGCCATTAAGTGATGCACTCTTAGTGATTTCTCTTAACAAAACATAATAATAAAGGTTGTTTTTAGAATTTTTTTAGTTTCACCAAGGGGGAACATCATCAACCCTTAGACATGTGACAAGTCCTAGGACAATGAGTATTTCCTAAGTCCCTAGATAAAAGGTAGGTGATGTGATGAATAATTAAGGAAAGGGGAAGGGGAAAAAATTCATGTGATGACCCTCAAAGTCATTTAATATGTTGCATAGGCCTCGTCACTTTATTCAACAAAATTTTACAAGCTAGGACTTGTATGGAATGTCTTTTAAGAGGGAGATTTAGAATTGAGTTGTCTTTCCTCGACATTGTTTCTTACTACCCCATTTTTTTTTGTATATGTTCATTTTATTGAACAAGTCTTGGTTTTTTTAGATATTCATAGACAAACATGGGATTAGGGGAATTGGCCTCATAGCGAGTTGGCATTTTCTCAAGCTTTAATATTTTTGGCTTTTAACTTTATTATCTCTTTACCTCTATCATTTTTGGCTTTATTGACTTAATATTTCTCAATTAGACCTTTTTTACGACATCTGATAAGTCAAACATGATCAGGAATAGCTTTTTTTTATGAAATGGAGTGAAGTGGGGAAAATGGAAAGTTTTAAGTGTAGTTAAGATGTGGAAAGTGTTACCTCAACCAATTTCCTAGTAGTACAAACTAACAAGAAAAATGAATACACTTTTAAAAAAATATATGATCCCCCATGGTATGACGAGACAAATAATAATACTATAAATGTTATGAAGTGGTATCGAATCTCATTTCAATGTTTACCACTTCCATGAATAACTCATAATTTATAACACCACATCCAAGAACAACACCAATGCATGGAATATCAAATAGATCATAATGAAAACCAAAATGGACCATACATAGTGCATCTATCGTCTAAGGAGTGAGGGAGGAGATTTGATATACAATAGTTGAGCTAGCACAATCACATATATGAAGGAGAAAATGAGAAGAATTTCTAAGTCTAGAGAATATGAGCAAGAGAGCTCATGTTATCAGCAACACAACACCCTTTGTGAGGGTGCCTCTAACGTTGTCACCCCTTGGGGGGTAACAGACCCAAACATCCCTTAAATTTGATTTATCATTGTTATAACATCCCGACTATAATTCCCAGTTTAATTAATGTTTATGTAGACATAAAGTGTGCTATAGACAAAGCGATGTATATGCGAGATGTATTTCTGAATTTTTAATAATAAAATGAGATGCCAATTGCTAAGGGGACATGGAAAGATATGGAAGTTGAATTAATCCACAAGAGAAGGGAAGCTCTAGGAGAATGTAAAAAAGAGGGGTCCAAGGGAAATTACTAATGTATATTAATTCAACCCACATTCCTGAATTTTATTATGATTATGTATTAAACTCTATTTTTTTATTGAGTGTCCCCAAAACTAATCATTGAATGTATGTAAGAGGGTGGATGTGAGAAGTCACATCCCATGGTTATTGGAAGCATGGGGGCTGAGTAAAATCAACTTGGGGAAGTGTGTGAGTCTAGCAAGCAAGCCAAAGGAGAGGAAATTTGTATGAGCGGCTACAATAGTTTTTACACATAGAGTTTTGGGAATGAACAACAAGGGGAGAGAAAGAAAGAGAGAGTGGAGCTTAAGAAACAATGGAGGAAAAATTATGGAGCATGTTAGAGTGATTATGGAGCATTTTGGAGCTGAAGACTAAAGAGTCGGGTTTTCAGACCTAAAGAGTGAACTCGTGTGTGAGTTGCAATGTAACAACAAGTGTTCGTTGTTGATTGTTGGTAGTTTTATTGGCAGTGAGTTCCCTTGAGTTCCCAACAGATAGTTTCTTGGTTACCTATGTCAGAGAGACCTTGATAAACAAATGATACATTCATTGGGTTAGACCTGATAAACTGATGGTACATTCCTTGGGTTGGGAAAGTCGAGAGGAAGAGAGCTAGTAGAAAATTGGGATAGTTGTAGGAGAATACCAGTGGGTTGTGGATTTTCTTAGTTGTGAGACGACAATGAGAGACCTCCCTCTTTTGTGGATAGCTAGCCCCAGCTCAGGGGTGACTTGTTGTTGATATTTGGAACAATAAGTCTATGGTTGGGTGGAACGTCCATCTCAATAAGCTAGTTGCACAACTATTTTGAAAGATAAGTGTTTTATCTTGTTGTTGTGTTATATTATGTGTTTAATTGTTGTGTTTTACTTTGAGTATGAGAACGGATTTATATATTGATGTAATGGAGTTTATTAGTTGCATTTCATGTCTATTTTAGAATGGTGCAAACGCATTTCTTTAATGGTAACAAATGGTAGCTAAATCTTGTTGTAATTTGTTGTTAGAAGCTACAGAAAATTAATTAGATAGTAGAAAATTTAATTTATGAGTATTTCAGACTTAATGGACCTTAGTTGGGCTAAGGGAAGTTACATTATGGTATCAGAACCCTCAGGTTCAAACACACGGTTGTATGGACTAGGAACGAGTGCAAATTAAGTAATTCATTGTTGCATATTTTGGTCTATGCGAAATTGGGGAAAAGTGGTGAAAATTAGAGATAAATCCCCAAATTCATGAGAAAAAATCAAGTTTAAAGGACTCAAAATTGTCTAAGAGGTTTAGTGGAGTCAATTTGCAGAGTCACGGAGTTAAAATTCGACCTGGAAGGTCGAAAATTCAAGTTTTAATGGCCATTGTAGCTTTGGCCAGAGTTCAGTGAAACGATGGTCAAGATCGTGTTTGATCTCGAGATCAACAACCTATATTCATTTTCATAAATTTAAAAATTTATAAAATATTTCGAAGGTTTCCAAGATCTACTAGATCAATGCTCAAGATTTGTTTTCAGCCATTTGGAGAAAATATCAAATCAACAGTTTGGATTCATTTTTTGGCATTGAGAGGTTGGGGTTGATCAACGGCCAGGATTTGATTTCGAAGGTTTGAGAAGTGGAGCAAATCAACAGTCTGAATCAGTTTTCAAAGTTGGAAAAAGGGATATGATTGACAGTCAAGATCATCTTGTCTTGAAAATGGATGGTCCAAATTCACCTAGGATTCGATCAAAAAAATTTAAGTGTTGCAGTTGGCCAAACGAAAATGTCGAAGGTTGATGGTCGGGTCAGCCAGATTGACGAAGTGTTTTGGTCATCGATGACTAACGATCAATGGTTGGGTCAGCCAGATTGGCAAAGTGTTTTTGTTTCCAACAAAATTCTTCAACGACTAAAAATTGATGGTCGGATCAACTTGATTGGAAAAGTATTTTGGTCACCAATGAAAATATTCGATGGTCGATGATCAATGGTCGGGTGTTAGCTGATTTGGTGAGGTGTTTGAGACATCCAAGAGAAATGAACGGTGGCCAATGGAGAAAAGAGGGTGATGATTTTTCATGCCACATCAACATCCACATTTCATTCCATGTCATCTCGATGCCATGTTATAGTCTACGTGTCATACCACATCAACATCCATGTCAGCCAACAAGAATGGTCGACGATCGGGTTGGTTGAATTGGAGAAGTGTTTCGTCAGTCAACGGGGATTGTTAATGGGTGATGGTAGATGTTCGAGTCAACCAGTTTAACAAGGTATTGCAATTGTTTTCCAAGAGAAATGATCGATGATCGTACGTCGAGGAGATTCACAGACAATTTTGGTTTGGTAGCAAGAATCATTGATAGATTGATCACCGACGGAACTCGATCAATGGTCTAGATTGTTTTAAGTTGTTGATCGATGGTGGAAATTTCTCTACAGAGTTTGCAAAGGATTAGTGAATCAACGGTTCATATTTCACCTAATTTGAGATCAATAGCTCAAATTTAAAGGGTTGTTACAGTAGTAAAACAATGAAATTTCTATGAACGTTTTGAGATTATGAAGATCATGAAGTTGAAGGGAAGTTTTGAGACCCTAAACGACATTTTTAGGCAATCAAACCCATGAAAACAGAGTGTGCCAAGGTATATTATGTCCCTGCAACTCAAATAAAAGAACTCGGAGAGAGTTATCCAATGAGCTATCTCGAGCGCAAAACAAAGCTCGTATGAGGAAGTTACCTCTAAAACAGTTAAGGTAAAATTTTGGCACAAATTTACATATAGGGGGCATAATTCATTGCTCAGAAGTCTATTTTTGGCTCAAAAGCAATATATGGAAATCTTATGAACCATAGAAGAAAACCACAAATCCAAATTTGGAATCTGGGTATGTAAAAATTTGCAGGAAGAAAAAGAAGATACTTGTAGCATACAGGGATAAATTGGGAAAAGTAGTCTAAACTTCTATGAACCATAACTTTCAGCTCGAATCTTGGATTTGAGAAAATGAATAGTTGTTAGAAAGGTCTTGAGGAAGAGAAGACATATATCCACCCAAAATTTTGAATTGGGCAATAAAATTTATTATAAAGTAATAAATAAATTTTTGTAGCAGTAGAAGAGGGGAAATTACAACTTGTGAATGTTGTAAATTTTCTCTCAAAACTTGGAATGAGACATGAGTACAACCATTGGACAGCAATTTCAAATAAGAAATCATCTAAGGAATCAAATTTTGAATTGGTCCATTGTGTTTTTCATAAATTGATGAGAAGAATGGCATGTATTCTAATTGATTAAATGTTTTATGTTATGCATGTTCTAACAACGATTATTACATGCACATTTCTTGCAAAATTAGAGGTACATGATAACAACTTTGGTTCTTATATGAGGAATGGAGTTATGAAATATTCCCAAGGATCTTACATTCATGAGGAGAAGATCACGGGTCTTCATGTCATCATGAGAAATGCTAAGATAGAGTCCAATGGGAGAAGTAGTAGGCAAGAGCCTGTAACTATGAGAAGCTTGCATAGGGAAGTGCAGAGCTATAGAGAAAATAAAGAAAGGATTATGAAGTCTCGAAAAGGATACTTCAGAGTCTGAATATGTTTCATAATAAATTCAACAAATACTCTAGCACCAAGAAAACAGCTAATGTTAGAAAAGGGACAACATCCAAATCTTAAAAAAAAGGGGATAATCATAGGAATGGCAGGCATTCGAAAACCATGAGCATGTGCCATCATTATCCAAGAAAATCCACCAGAAAAACCAATGCAAGTTCAGGTCCAAGGAGAATTCCAAGTGTGTCTCTTGTCTAGAGGTAGAAAAGAAATCATGAGGCAAACATCTTGCAAGGTGAACTCAGGAAAATCAAGCCACCAACTTTCAATGGTGAGCATGGGAAAGCAGAAGAGGTTGAGGCTTGGCTATTGGAAATGAAGAGATATTTCCAGTTGCATGATTATCCCTCAAGGGTAGAAGAAATAATTGCAACCTACCACTTGCAAGGAAAGGAATCCATGTGGTGGGATCAACTTAATCAAGCCAAGCACCTTTATGAGTGTAATACCCCTAGGTCGAACCCCAAATATAAGTGTAAATATAAATGTGCATATGTATATAAGTTGGTGAGTTGTTTGTATCAAGTCTTGGAATTAGTTTTGTAAGTGCATTCCATAATATAGCATGCATATGTGTTGCACACTAAGAGAAGAAGTGCCCACATCCTAGGATACCATGCGCAACAATTTGAGCATGTGATCTTTTTGCCAGAGAGCCTTTGTGTATATGTTCATTTTTTTTAGGTTGGTGAGCCTGGATACAAAAAGGATAGTATATTTTTTTTATAAATGCAAATCACACACAAATATTAATGAAAAACACATCATTGCGGCAGACCAACCATGTAAAAGAGTATGGGGGACTAAAATCCAATAGTTAGGGAAAGGGGGCTAAAATTTAAGGATAAGGGGATAAGATTGGGAGCTTAAGCCAAAAAGAATATTATATTAATATTCCTTAAAGTATAAAGTATGGATAATTATTTTATCCTAAGTTCTAAGGATGGGAACAAGTGGGCCAAGGTACTTCTCAACATGACAAGTGTGAAGTTGGGAACATGCATACATATAGTTTGGACTTAGTTCATTTTCCATAATTCCATCATTTTTCATTCACTCATTCAACTATCCTCCATACCTTCATGTTACTGTCATTGTAGCTGTACCTGGTTAGATTAGGATATGGAATGAAGAAGTGGGTTTTCAGGCCCGTGGGATATTGAAAAGGTGGGTTGTGAAGCCTATGAGAAATTCTCGCTAGGTGATAGAATTGTTGGGAATTGATTTCCCAAAGGTGCCAAACTACAACTATAGGGCTCTGAGACTTCATGTATAGCTTGTTTTTGAAGCCCCAGAAAGGAAGTGGGGAAGTTGAGGGATTGTTGAGAAGAGAAGTGTTGGAGATACTTCACACATACCTAGGATTTTATTTTCCTAAGGTTTTCCCTATGTTTATTATTCATTATTTAGTATCCTATAGTTTAGGGAGAATATTCCTCTAGGAGAATATTCTCTTCAGTTCACACTTGAGTTTGATCAGTTGAGTGGAGTCTAGATGCCACATTGGGATTTACACCATGTAGCATTGGGATTATCACCATGCATCATTGGGATCATCACCAGCTAATGCGCATTTTCCTTGGGATCATCACCATAATAGCACATTACGCATGATTCTCTAATCTCCTCCTCACTTCACTCTATTTCAATCAATTAACAAAATATTGAGAGACTAGTTAACTCATACTAGGTGGCAGTTCTCTCCTATAACTACCTGAGAGACTAGACTAGGTGGCAGTTTACTCCCGTAACTACTGGTGTGTATATATATCACTCTGTACCACCACTATGGTGCATTGTCTTCTTCTCTAGTGCATATTAGTTGATTTATACAGAGTATATCATGTGTAAATTAGCATTCATTCATTTGGTTAATGAGAATTCTTCCATTATTTCTCTCCTTCTTTTCTTCTCTCATATTTTCTTTGTAAATTGTGTATGTCATTTTCTAGCTAGATCTATTATGTATAGGTTCAATACATTTACATGGTATCAAAGCTGATGGACTTCTAGGGAAAATACACACCAGATTATTTTTTGCAGGTACTGAAGATTGAAGATAGCGGAAAAATGGAATTTCCAAAAGAATTCACCCTTACACCATACAATTTATTTGCATGGAAAGAGAATGTGATAATGCATCTTTGAGGCAGAGGATTATATAGGTTAACCATGAACACAGAAACTGAACCAACATCAACCATATAAAAATCCAAGTATCTAAATCGAATGGATGAAGCATTTGGAACTATTCACAGTCTCATTTATCATGAACTACTCTTTCACATATTCTCCTGTAAAACCCCCAATGAAGCCTAGACCACCATGGAATGGATTTTTGGAAAACGGGATGAGATGAGGGGACACATGCTCAAGGTTGAATTGCTCACTTTGGATCCAAAAGCCTTCGACAATCTCCAATATTTCTTTACCAAATAGAAGGATTTGTTGTCACAACTCAAGGCTTGCGAGGTTGATAAATCTAAGGAGGAGAAACAAATGGTTCTTACCATTCTCTCCAAACTTGATCTGGAATAATCAGTTTTTGTATCTACATTTCATTCAATTAGGCTCACCTCTGGAGCCACCTGGACAATGCCCTCTCTTGAGGCATTTAGAGAGTCTCTAACACAAGAGCTTAACAATCTCATCAATATGGGAAAAATCAAAGGCCCAAAGGCGCATGCACTTACTGTGCAAGATGGTAGTGAGAATCAATATCAAAAATATAAAGACAAAGACAAAAGGAAAGCACATGCAAATCCAAAGAAGGAAGGGTACTCAAAACCCTTTAACGATGCCTCCGGATCCAAAGGTGGAAAGGGAAGAAAATGGGATAAATCCACTTATTGCCATAAAGGATTCCATCTAGAATCCACATGTATGCATAAACAGATTGATCAAATTTCTCAAATACTTCAGAAAAACAACCTTGGAGATCGCATCCCCAAGGGTGCCAAGAAGAAAAAGCCAGAAGATTAGAATCCAAAGAAAGGCAATTCTAGCCATGCTTTGATTGCCATCAACTCCTCTCTCGATGCTTGGATCATAGATTCAGGTGCATCACACCACATGGAAGCCACAAAAAAAGTATATTATTCATTGGATGCATGCAAAGGTCCTCCTATTCTAATGGGGGACAACGCTCCATTAGAGGTCACCGGAAAAGGAAGAATTGTACACACAAATGGAAGCTTTGAGAATGTGCTACATGTTCCCAAAATTTTCATCAATCTTCTCTCTATGTATCAAATGACAAACTACAGCACTAAAAAGAGAGCTATATTCACACCTGATGCAATGGATATCTATGACATGCAAACCAATTCCATGGTTGCTACCGATGAGGTAAATCATCAATCTAGAATCTACACATTTTTTGAATTTATTGAACCAGATTATGCATTATTGCTTACCCATGCTGATG
>JZKD02S0691850.1:0-15268 GCA_000966675.3 Picea glauca
CTTAGGCTGCAACACTTTGGAGAGGTACCTTTTGAAATCCCCATTCTTAACTAGCTCCAAGAAAGGTACAGGGATATTAATATTTTGAATCTCATTCTCAAAGCTAAACGAGGAGGGAGGCTTCATAATCTCTTTCACTTCTGGGATAGGGCCTTTAACCACTGTCTAGGGGTCTTGTGCCTCTTTTTCTTTGTTGTTAGCTGGCACCTCCTTAACATGATGCTCTATTCTAGTAGGCTGCTTAGGAATTCTAGGATTTCCCTCTTCTTTTTGGACTTGAGGTTGCCTTAACATGATTCTCTATTCTAGTAGGTTGCTCAGGAATGCTAGGATTTCCCTCTTTCTTCTTGGACTTGAGGTTGTATCTATTTGGATTGCCACTGTTCCTTTCCCCTTTTCTCATCTCATTTAGCTGGCTATCCATGAGGGACTCTTCATATGAAAACTGAGTTAAATGAGGGGATGAAGAGGTGTCACCAAGACAATGTATTTCAAGATCAACTTCTTCTTCCTCTCCTTCTTCATAAGTAACCAGGTTATTTTGTAGAGGGGCTTGGATTTTTTGGTCATCCCTATCTCTATTTATTTGATCTCTCTAGATGATCTGAGGGGCATTATTTTGTATTCTGAAGCTACCCCTCTTATCAACTTTCCGGGGGTTTCTATAGTTCTTCCTTCCTTCAAATTTAAATTTCTTCGTTTGTGCAGGAAGTGATTTTACTAGTTTTGTCAACTCATCCACTTGAGGGTGGGAAGAAGAGGAACAAAAGGTTGAAGCTTCATATCTACCTTTTCTTCTGTCTCTATCAGCGTTACTGCTAAGTTTGTCAACTACCAATATATTGGACTCTACTTCAAGGGTTGCATCTTGCATATGAGCCCAGGAGGTAGCTCTTCTTTCTCTCAACAGTAGGCAAAACTCAGGGTCAAAAGCACTAGCATAAGTAATCTTGGAAGAGGTTTATGTAGGATTAATTCCAGTGGGAATCTTATTGTACATATTATTAAATCTCTTTGAGAAGTCTGAAACATATTCCCCCTCTTCTCTCTTAAGTGCCCCAAATTTTGTAATATAATAAAGGAATTTTTTTTTATCCTCCCAATGTCTTAAGAATGAATCATACAGGGCCTCAATCCCATCAATAGATCTAGGAGTCAAACCCCTAAACCATTTTCTAGCTTCTCCATCAAGGATCTGTACAAAAACTCTCATCCATACATCCTCATTTTCAATATTAAGATTGTCTACATAACTGTAAAAGGCTGAAAGGTGTTCTTCTGTAGTTATGTCTTCCTCCCTTGTAAACTTGGGCATGTACTTGAGGTAATATCCAACTAGGATGGCATTCATAGGTTGAGGTAAAACAAGAGGGGAATACCTAGAAACCACTATGGCATCCATTATATTTCTAGGAGGATTAGCACTTTCCATTGGGATGTGAATTGTAGGAGAACCAGGGGGAGATGGAGTTTGGATAGGTGAGACTGGAACTGTGTTCCTAGGAGAAAGAGGAAACGACGAAGTGTTGGAGGAGAATGGTATAGGGTTCAAAGGAAAATAAGGTTCCCCCTCTTTGGATACAACAACTTTAATAGGGGGAGGAGTAGGAAAACCCAAAGTGGGAAAATATTATGAGCTTCTGGGTCTAAACCATTTTACAATCTCAGGGGAAATAGGGGTGTCAAAAATTTCTTCTAAATGAGGTATAGAAGGGGATATTTCAACAGGGAAACTTCCAAAACTTAAACTTCTGGAAACTCCAACAGTTGGTATAATAGGATAATTAGAAGCAACGAGTGGAGTTTTAAGAGAAGGATCACGTAAATTACCAGAATCACTTGATGTCGCAACTAAAAGTTCTTCTTGAGAGGTATTCCCCTTCTTGATAATCTTTTTTGGGTCATCTTCAGGTGTAGCCAGAGGCAATTGTGGATTAGAACTCGTGTGTTTGCCTTTGGGAGCCACAATTGAGACAACCAAGTCTCTAGGTGCGAGTTGAAATTTTTGAGGTACTGATTTCTGATGTGCCTTCAGAATCATAATTTCTTTGTCGTTCAATCCCAGGGAAATGTCTTCAATTTGGTCCCTAGAAACAACGCCATGAATGTTAGCATTGAGAGTCACCCTCAGATTGCAAGAGGATAAGCCCATTACCCATCATAGTTTTTGGTGGATGTTGGTTTTATGAGTGGAGTTCAAATGGAAAAAAGTCAGTACAAGAATGGTTTTAATAACAGAAACTGGACAAGTAATTCCCGAGGAAGTGAGGTCCTCATTAACTTCAGTCACTTATTTGAATTTAAGGGTGGGAAGAAGGAAGACTTAGTGAGAAATGTGGACACGTCTTCCATGGGAATCCGACTTTCAGGTAGCTTGGTGAAGCAAAACTCAAGCTCAAGAGCACTCTTGAACTCAAGTTTCAGGCACTGAAATATGTCACAATAACATAATGATCAAACCTACATCACAATGAAACTAGAACAACTCAATTGGATCTTCCATGCCCGAGCCTTTCAGCATAAGGGGAAATAAAATAACAAGGAAGCTTACTAAAATAGGTCACAACGCTACTATAATCAAGCCTACATTACAATAGAATCACAACCCTCGACTGGATCATCCATGCCCGAGTGTTTCAGCATAGTTTAAATAAAGAGATGAAAGAAGTTGACTTTTATTCATGCGAAAATATCAATTTTGATACATAACCAGAGAACAGTTCTGGCATCAAAATTACATAGTAGGGAGCTCAGCTCAACCAGTTGACGACCTTTACAAAATATTGAACTGGTCGATTTATACTCAGATCAATCCATGACTACCAGAAGTGTGATTTGGCCATGCACTCAAATCTTTTCGTCTGTTCCTTCTTCTGTCAGACTGTGCATGTATATTCTTGTTAGAAGAAAACTCATCTCAACATGGGCATGCAGGGAAAACCATCCATAGGGGTACCTTGGGCTGACAGTTCTGTCTCCATGGCTAGATCCTCCATGCCTTGTATTTATGGAGTGAGTCGAGGTTTCAACCACCACTCCTTTTTCATTAACTACTTTTTCTCAAGATTGCAACGAGGCTTAATGTCTAGGGGGCCAACCACACACTTCTCTTGGATTGGACGTCTTACAAGCACGTGATTGTGGGGCCATCGAAAGAAGTTTGAACTCACACTACTTTTGAGCCCGCAATTCACCACCTTCCACCACGTAGCTCTTTCGCTATACCATGGTTTCAATTGCAGGACCACTCAAGAATTTTATCGTTCGAGCATGTTGCATCCCCACAATGAAACATGGCCATTGATCTAGTTGTGACTTATGATCTGGGCTCTCTTGCTGAATTTAGCACCACCGTTGAATTTTATCTGCCCACCAACCTTAGGATCCTTCTAACCACACTTAAATATGGCGCTAATTTTGGCGTTGAACAAGAACACTTCTCGAAGGATGATCTGACGTAGAGGCTTGACGTCACTATGTTGACGTGTTGCGGATAGAGGGGTGACATATGTCACTCAATAAATAGGCTGAAGACACGTCCAAAAATGCTTGAAATGAGTGCCATGTGTCAATGCTAGATAGATGGAACGTGTCATGACTTATAAGGGTGACACATGTTTGCACTTACGACTGCCACATACTTTGGACTTCGAAACTCAAGAGGGGTATGCATGTAGAGATGGCATAAATATGGGCCCAGAGTGACGTGGGAACCTAAAATGAATGCAGAAGCTATGAAGTGAATGATGATCGTCGATCTGAGGAGGACACACGGTTCTTGGTATTTAACTCTGAGAGAAAATGCTCTAGGTGAAACTAGGAGTCGAGATGTTGAAACTCCCGAAGCCCATATTCCCGAAGTAGATATTGACTGTCCAATGGGGAAGGATGCATGGCACTTGATCTATAGCTTTGGGGCTTCTTCCTAGCCACTAATCCTTGCGCAACTTTGACATTTCGAATACACATGAGCCGTTGATCTTATCGCTATCTCAGATCAGGGAAAGCCCCACTTTTGTTGTCACATGTTGCTCTTGGATGGACCCTGGCTCCTATTGTGAATATCAACGACTCATAACTACTTTGGGAGTTCGGGCTTCGGGCCTTTGGGACTTTTCAATGCACAGCACTTAAAATCCTCCGAAGTATCGAATTCCCCAAGTGATAGATCTGGTGACGTGTGACCTCTTGATTTAGACGATCGAGATTTACTTCGGGACCCTTGGGACTTTGGGGCTTCTGGTGATACTGCTGCCAAGATTTATGGTCCTTGTTGGTTTGAGATCAACGGTCTGCAACTATTTCGGGAGTTCGAGATTCGGCTCTTCGGGACTTTCCAATGGATAACTCCCACAATCCTTCGATGTGTCGAATCTCCGAAGTGAGGGATCTACCTCCATGTGTCCTCTTGTTTTGGACGACCGATATTCACTTCGGGAGTTCAGGCTTTGCCTCTTCGGGACTTTTCAATGCACAGCTCTTACGATCCTCCGAATTAAATCTTCTGAAGTGTGATATCTGCTTCGAGATTTCGGGCTTTATCTCTTATGTCTAATCTTTAATCCTTGCGCTACATTGAAATCCTGATCGCCCGAGAGTTGTTGATCTGAATTATTCATGGGATCTCCGTTGCCAAAAATCGAGCCTGTCAGCGTGCTTGTGTTTCAAGCCTGAAATGGACCATTCTGAATGTTTTTTTTTGTGCTTATGGTTGCTAATTGTATAGACAAAGGACTTGGACGACCTTATGTGAGCTCAATCAATAGCAAATAGGATGACCGATAATTTAGACCAAAAATCACGATATGTGTTCATCCTTCTTCGAGAAAAACAAAAAAGATTTGGGCCGAGACTTGGTCAAGAAAGACACCAAGGGAAACCAGCTCATCAACAAAGGGGGGAAAATGAATTTATCAGTGAGAGGGAAAAATCTTAGGACTTGGTGTGCGGAAAAGAGGGAGATGGAGTAGGGGTGTAGACTTGGGTATTCATAACAAACACATACGACCCCTAACAACTTCATGTGATAACACATTCTACTATTTGTACACATTCAACTATAAATTCAAGTGAAATATGTGTCAATGGATCAAAACAGTCCACACAAAGGTTTTTACTATAACCATTTGTGCCACCATACACCATTGTACAAAAAGATAAAATCGTGTTGTAGAGTTCAACCAATGGACAGAAATGTGACGGGCATTGAAATTCTATGCATTGTCGTGCTATCAACATCATATCTAAGCCGCCATTTCAGGAAGATGCCATTTCATCGTTGTTGTATGCCCTCCGTTGGAGTACAAGTCTGTAAATTCTCATACATACAACCTCCAATTCCAATCACCATACTTAGACATACAATCATTGATCAAGGATTTAATCGATTTGTATCATTTTCATACCATTTCGTATGGTCGCCAATTTAAAATTCGATCCCTCAAGTAAAAGGACGTGACTTACGATTGGGTTTAATATTTCATATATTTACATGAATATATATTGATAAGAGTTATTAATTAATTAAAAAAAGGAATAATAAAAGTTATAAGTAAAAGTGTGAAGGGAAAATTATAAAGGTTATACATATTTTATAAAGGAATAAAAGAAATTATTGGAAGGTTAAGTAATAAAGTACTTTTTCATTAAATTACATGTTAAAAATCTTATAAAGGGAGTTCTCAAAGTAAAAATTATAAGATATTAGTTCCCAAACCAATATTAGGGAAAATGTTTTTATAAAGATATTATTTAATCCTTTAGGAAAAAAAACGAAGTTATCGTAAAGTATCGACGAAAGCCAAATGGATTCTAATAAAATGAAGGAAGGAAGATTTTGTTATGAATGTTGTTGCACTTCACATTTCAGGTTATTTACATTAAAGATAAATATTCAAGGAAAATAAGTTAACATCGCCATCAACATGATCAAGGATGAGAGTTATATTAAAATTAATTTTGCAAATCAATTATTAATTCCAGAGCAGAATATAATGGGAAAAAAAGATATTTTTCACACGAAACTATATGAAATTAAGGAGTTACAAGTGGCAATTGATGAATATGAATATATATCTCAATTCAATGTTACAACTATGTATAAATAAGAAATTGACATCAGTCTCATGTTATTGTGGTTTAAACATCCAGGTACCTTCATCTTAAACATGGAAAAAAAGTGTGTGGCATTCCCCTATACGAAGAAGATGATGAAATTTCAAGACCCTACTATGAGTTCAAAATCGATAATACCCTTATCAAAATACCTTAAATATATCTCGAAGGTGATCCTTCAAGAAAATCAAAGTCAATATCAAGGATGAAAAAATAATTTGATGAAGTTATCACAAAAAAATGAAGAAATTTCTCGATTAAAAGACCACAATAAAAAACTGCTTACACAGATCAAGAATTCAAATGATAGAAAGCACTGTGTTCAGAAGTTGGATCAAGAAAATCAATACCTCAAAAAGAAATTATCGGAAAAAAATGAATAAACCTCGTGTTTAAAGAAACTTAATCAAAGATTATTGGAACAAATCAGAATGTTGAAAGAGGAAGAATCTGAGAAGGAAGACAAGAACAAAGTTGACAAGTCAGATAAGCAATAAAACTCACTACCTAAAGGTTCATAATCAAATTTTACTCACACAAATTAAGAAATAAAGAGTGATAAGAAGTCGCTACAAATCAAGTTAGAGAAACTTGTCAACAAGGAATTATTGGTTGATAAAGAGACAATCACTGGACCTGTGGAACTAGAGAATTCTTCACATGTAAAAATCCCAATTGTGGATAAAGAAATTAATACAGGCCAAGTCAACCTTTCAACACAAAAGGATGCAAATTCATCTGATGTAAAGAGGTCTTCAAATGTCGAAGTAGAAATAAGCCAGGGGTATGAAGAAGACTCAATTCCAATATTTAATCAAGAAAAAGATACAAGTATACGAAGTAAAGATCAAGTTGCAAGGACACCTTATCGACATCCTAATCACAAAAGTCAATACTTCAACCAATAAATGTTTCAGTATATACAAATGACCAATATGTCGAAGAATATTACTTCCACTACAAGTGGTGCTCAAAGTAGAAGTTATCATGGGAGTCGAAATACATCAAGTTTTTCCAAAAACCCTATAAATGCCCTATTCTTCATAAGATTGAATTAGGGTGGGTAGAATCCTCTACAATTCGACAGTTCTTCTTAGCACTTAGAATATCCTATCATTTCAGTTCCTCAGTGATCACTAACTCAATAATGAAGAATCAAGAGACAATATTACAAGCCAGACCAAGAGATAAGTCTTCCATAAGTATGCTTTGAGGGAAAGGCATTTTTAAGGGGAAGGAAATTTTATGAACAAAAATGTATAGAAATAGATATAGATAAAAAACAATTAAATAATAATGATTAATAAATCATAAATGAAAACATGTGTCTTATCTAATGGACATGTCCATTCATGAAAGGGAACCCATTGTGAGGGTATATAAACGGTCCCTACTTCTCATTGTAATCTTATTTATTCATTTTCTTATACATTTATATATTATTATTTCATCATTGATGGATTTCTTCATATTCCAAGTATTATGGGTATTGCGTGTATGAACCAGATAGGTTCACAAAGGACTGGTAATTGAGATCCCTGTACAAGGAAGATGAACAGATGCCTAGTAATATTTCTAAAGACACATCTCTCTATACAAGACTAAGAGAGATATTAGAAACAAACTTTTGTAGAGGATCCATATTGGTGAAGTGAGTGGGATATAAGTCCCTCATTTACAAATCAAAGTTCCATGGACAAATAGAAATATGTCATCTACAAATAGTAAGTGTGTGAAATTCAAAACACCTTCCACTTTAATTTCATTTATGGTACCTTCCCTTTTAGCCCCTGGAATCATCCTACCTAAGCCTTCAACAATTGGTAGAAAGAATAAATAAGATATGGGATAGCCTTGCCTAAGACCCCTTGTAGTAGTAAAAACACTTGATGGAGATCCATTTATTAGGAGAACAAAGGAGGTTGAAGACACAAATCCCATGATCCAATTTACTGAGTGCAATTTCATCCCCATTTTTAAAATAATAAATCTTAAAAACAACCAATTTACCTTGTGAAAATCCTTTTCTAGATCAATCTTCAACACTACAGCTAGGAGCTTATCCATTTTGATAGTGTAGGCCCTCTTGCAGAAGAATCCACAACATCATGGATCTATATATTAAACAAGAACCCAAATTGATGCTATGAAATGATAGTGGCAAACATCCCTTTGAACCTATTAGATATAATCTTTGTGATAAATTTGTAAATGAGTTTACAAATTGAAATAGGCTTGAAGTCCTTAAAAGAGATAGGATTTATTTTTGAAGGATCAAGGAAATGAAATTTGAATTGAGGGTTGTGAACACTTACCCAAAAATTTTGGATTCTTTAACCACACTTAATATCTCCCCTTCTAACAACTAATATAAATGAAGAGAATACTCCACAATCTAATCATGGGGCCTGTAACTCTCTACCTTTGTTATAGCAAGATTTTCCTCACCTCATGCAAACTTGCTTAGAAGGCCTTTTCCATTTCCCTATGCAATATTGAAGTCCCATTTTGCAGTTCCCAGAGATAAAAAACATATTTTTTCACACATACATGCCCTAACAACTATACAACATGCATATACGCAGGTTGCACCATTATAGCCTGCGTGCATCGGATTTTGTGCTCAAAATTTAAAAATGGTGTCGGGTTTCCATGACACGTCACATGATCCTTGATCCTTGACCTTCCATATACTAGAAACATTCCAAATAGACCCTTTAGTTCCATTTGAAGGCTATAAATGGGTCTTATACAAGATTTGGAGAGGAGGAGGAGAATTCAAATTTGAGAGAAAAGTTACTCTGGAGAAATTATTCACTTCATATTGAGTCTGCATCCCTTTGTTCTTTTAAGTTTGAACACATTATTTAGCCCCCAATCTCTTCCCTATTTAATGGAGAACCTCATTGTCTCTCTTATATGAGCTTGCCTTTGGTGGAGGATTCAAGTGGTGGAGGCCCAATTGTAAGGGACTTAGCTTCTCGGTTCCGAACATGCCGACACAGAAGTTTGTCATTCATACACTTTTATTTATTACATTTGAATAGAAATACTCTTTTCTCATCCAAGTAATGTCCTACAAATATTTTAATTATTATTCCATGGGTATATTTGTTATAAATATTGATTTGTATGTGTTGACTTTATATATTATCACCATATTCTTGTGTATCTTGGTTGTTGAGGACAAGTTGCATGTGTATTTCTTTGAGTCAAGTGCTCAACGATGGACTTCATCGAATGTCTGGACGAGGTAGACTCTTTATCTTATCTTGTTAGCATGTTTATTTATATAACATACTTGAGATTAGAGTTTATTTTTGTAGTCATTTTCGTCTATTGTGGTTTACCTCGTGCCATAGAGTGATTTTCATCGTAACAGAATTGGTGACCATACTGGGGAGTGAATCTTCTTTTCAGGGTTTGGAGTGTTTTTTTCCTTTGATTTATCTCAATTATCTTGAGTTTCTTGTTGGTTGATTTCTTTACAACCTATTTTCATTTTGTGTCTGAGTTTCTTGGCCTTATCCTTATCCTAGTAGTGTTTGAATACATATATGTGAGTTGTCATTATGTAAGGGGTGTATATACATGGTTTTCTCATGAACAGTCGCGTACATCATCCTTGTTTGCTTGATTGTTGAGTTTGGTGTTTTTTAGGTAAGTTTTGATGGTTGTTGAGTCTTCTTGGGTCTCTGTCATGACTATTAAGTGAATGCAAAGTGATAGGAAACCTTTCTTTGGTTGAATATTTGGGCGGTCCTTCTTTCTGATCATTTTTGTTTCATTGGTTGTCCTTGCATCCTGGGTTGGGTGTTGTCTCCTTGATATTATACTTGATTTGTCTATGGTTACATAAAGTAGGTTCGTTTTATCAAGATGTTGTTCATCCCTTGCATTTTCATTCTTTTATATTGAAAATACAAAAAAATACATTTTGCATCATTAGCATTTGATATTTTGGGTTCTTGTAATTGATCTTAGTACATGTATAGAAATATTTCATCTTATTTTGAATTTGCAAAATTGAATTGAAAGTTGCATTTAGAAAAGCTTATCATTTATTGAGAATTGAAGTTAGGAATTTGCATTATATTCATATTCATTTATTTTACTTGCTGAGTCATAACCTCATCAGTTTCATGACCAGATCTTAAGAGTAAACAAATCCACTAAAAGTAATGCTGATAAATTTAAAATTGATTAGAAACGATTTTAGTTTTCAGGGTGCATAAACTAGCTTAAGCTTTAGAGACTTGGAATAGGATTTGTGAGTAAAATTCCCCAAGTCTATTAAACTCAACATATGTGTTTGACTAAGGGAGTGGTGAAATCCATTGTATAATTGGTGACATCAGGAGGCTCCTCTCACACCAGATTTAAGCACAACGTTGCATGAGGTTGGTTGAGGGGATATCCCCCCAATACCTTCTTGGCATCATAGATATTTATGGGGATCTATTCGTATATGGGGGTATTGTTAATACCTTTAACTCTGTGAGAGGTGGTGATTTTGAGATTTCAAGATTTTCTACCCTGCCCATACGGTGGACCTGACTTACAAATGTTTGCCTGCACATTGGTTATATCATGGTGGCTTAGTTGCTTGACATAGGTATCCACATAGGTTACTTACAGGGATTATTCTGCAGGTATCCAGAGTCAAATAAGGGTCATACATCACACAACATTTATGGAGGATTACCTCTCCAGGTTGTTATAAAATTAGGTTTTCTCGTTTAATCATAAACAATATAGTGATATTGTCACCCAACCATAGGTTGAAGCCACCCCAAGAGCACCTTAACCTTAACAGAGAATAATTCTGGAAGAAAACCATAGGCCTAATAGCCAATCAATGTAGCATACCTCTCTCCAGATCTATCACACAAGGAAGAAAGTTCAAACCATAACTAAGAGAAATTCCAAGCCTAAAACCAAAAATACAAGTTGCAGTAGCTACAACTGCAACTACTCTCCAGACTTGCGCACTTACTAAATTTCTGCAATGCGCACTAGATTTTTGCAGTTGCGAGTTGTGTGTGTCAAATGAGCTCCGGTGTCCTGTATTTATACTGCTCCTCCTTAGTTTTCTAGGTCGAATTCGCATTCTGGAGGCTAAAAAATCAATATTAAATATTTCCTTTGGTCGACTTGTCTTTTAGGGTTATGTCCAGTGTGTTAGGGTTTCTTCTTATTTCCCTAAATATTATATTCTTGTCAGGGTTACATGTGGAGGTTAATACCTCCCACAGCTACCATAATATCATCACTCCCTCCTAGCTAGGTAGGTATTGAAAGAAATGGTCTTGAGGAAAAACATACCATTCAATTGGTAGCATCATCATAGCCATACATGCTATCTCATGATTAGATCATGAGCACCATCATCACTATCAGTATCATCTGATAGCATCAACTACATCATCTCTCAAAGCCATACTCCATTTGAGTAATCATGCATGATGATGAATAAGTCACTCACTCCATAGAGTGATACAAGAACCATTCTTCTAATTCAGACATATGTCCTAGAAGAATAACTATTCCAACAAATGTTGGAAGCCACATCATGGGCTACAAGGACTATTATTCTAATCCAAACTTACATCCTAGAAGAATAAATGTCCTGGACCATTTTTCATCCTGAGAATGTCTACCCATCAACACGTTGACTATTCATCTAGCTGACAATCATTTTCAACACTATTGATAGTCTACATGGAAATAAGAACAATTTAATTCAATAGAACACAACTGTGTCTATCCATAGTAGTACACAACTACTATCCAGTGGTACACAACCACACCAAGTAGAACACAACTACTTAATCAGTGACACATAGTCAAAACTAGTGGAACACATCCACCATAGTAGCATACATATACTTCCCAAGACATACAGTCTCCATAGAAATCATATCATCTGATATTAACATGAATAAAACAATATNGGTCTTTTACATGTAAATTCCAATTCATGGATACGATAAGAGGTATATCTGGTTTACTGGAACAAGTTGTTGCCATAGTCTTCTCCCTCCTTCTAGAAGAAACTCTAAATCTTGCAATGCTTACATTCATAAGAATTTTTCAAATTTTCTTACATACATTGTTATTTATCATAACTTCCATTTCTTCTACTTGATTTCTTCTTAGTGGGTTCAAACCAAGCTGGTAGTCTTGTGATTCTCGGTATAATAACTAGTTGTTTTGGATTTTATTTCTTTCTTGGAATCTTCATGTTCTTCCTCATGTTCCTCTTTAGTTCTTGGGTCCATGGAGTCTTCTATAGATTCCATTCTCTGAAGATTCCAACTTCTTCCTTTCATCATAAGATCATGGATGTAGATGGACAACCAAGGATACTTTAAGGCTTTGTTTCGAAGAAGACTTATTCTAGAGTCAAATTGAACACATGCTACTTATCAAGGCTGTTATTTTTAATGGGAACATGGATAGATACTTCATAATCCTTAATGGATCATATCATTTAGGATTAGCTACCTCCTAATCCTTGCTTCATGCATGAATTCATTCTCTTCTTTTGGAATTCTGTAATTATCTCCCTCCATCTAAGAGATTCCATGCTTTCGTATGCATCCTTATTGCCTTCTGCAAAGTCTCATGAATATTTTTTCTAATTTCCTCTTGATTGATGACTTCTTTATGTTTTGAATTCTTCTAGGTCTCTTCAAGTTTGATTTTGATTTCAGCTTATCTGGAAGTTGTTACTTATATAATAGCTTCCATAGGAATTGTTACAAAGGGTTGTCAACATACTTCATCTTTTCATGTTTATTTCTTTATTTGTAGTCATCATGATAACAATTCTTATCTTGTTATTCTTCCATAAGCATTGATTCAGTTGAACATCTTATCTTCTAAGAAATAGATATGAAAGATATGTATAGAAACTATGTAAACATGGTATGTACAGGAACTTTGAATAATATTGTTACCTTGACTTATAACAAGAAGTATGTTTTATCCTGCTTGGCCTTCTTTGAGGGTTCCCTTCCTTCGACAACTGATGCTTCGTTTGTTTCCTTCCTTAAGCCAAACTTCCTCGTATTCCTGAAATTCTTGAATTTTTGATGTGAAGGCTTGATCATTTTATTTCTTTTGGGATTTCTCTTTTGTGCTAATCCTTGATTCGTCTTGTGCATTTCAAGTCCAAATTTATTCAAATGTGAGATATTCCTTTCTTGTGTTCATGCTTGCAATAAATGCATCCCATGTCTTGGGAAGGTTGTTGAGTACTATATTTACCAGTTCCTTGAAATGATTTCTTAAATAACTTGTAGTTTATCTATTAACTGAGAGATTCTCACAAAGTATGATGGTATGATTTCATCATCATTCCTTTTCATGTCACGAAGCTCATTCTTCATACTCCTTACTTGTCCAATGTTTTTGACTGAGAATAGGTTAGTTAGGGCATAGCACATCTTCTTATATGAGTCAATATGAGAGATGTAGGGTATCAAGTGGTGTTTTATAGAGTCCACTATGATACTCATGGAATTGATGTCATTGTCCTTGAACTTCTCCATAACTGCAACGTTCTGAGGTTCCTTCTCTTTTCCTTCTTCAAATTGTGGTTCCATGATTTTTCCTTTCACGATATCCAACGCTTTATTCTTGGAAAGGATGAGGTAAATCCTTGTCTTCCATGCTCTGAAGTTAGAAGCCCCTTCTACCTTGTTTTCTAACTTCATAAATTAAGTTATGAATTCTTTGACTTGGTCAACCTTTGAATTTGATTTGGTCAACCTTTCACTTTGAACAAAAACTCAAACTTGACGTCTTAGCTTGTTGAGAGTACCAGGAGGTGCGCTAGGTTAGGGCGCACTAGGCTATCCATAAATTGGGTCAATCACTTCACTTAACGTGCGTCAACAAGAGGGTTAGGGTTTTGTTGCTGCAACAAAAACTTTGACTGCAACTACAACTGTAATTGAGAAAATCCTCCCAATCTATCTTCCATCGGTTAGACTATCCGAAGATAGTGTGGGCCCATAACCTATTAGAAAGGTAGGTGTTCTCATTTAACCATAGACAATATAGAAATATTATCACCCAACCATAGGCTGAAGCCACCCCCTAACACCTTAACCTTGACAGAGAAAAAATATGGAAGAAAACCCTAGGACCAATAGCCAATCAATGTAGCGTACCTCTCTCCAGAGCTAGTGCACAAGACCAAAATTCCAAACCATAACCAAGATAAAGTCCAATCCTAAAACCGAAAATATAAGTTGCAGTAGTTGCAACTGCAACTACTCTCTAGACTTGTGCACTTACTAAATTTCTATAGTGTGCACTAGATTTATGTAGTTGAGAGTTGTGTGTGTCAAATGAGCTCTGGTGTCCTGTATTTATACTGCTCCTCCTTAGTTGTTTGGGATGACTTCTCATTCTAGAGGATAAAAACTCAATATTAAATATTTCCTTTATGTCCAATGCTTTAGGGCTTCTTCTTGCTTCCTAGAATATTCTATTCTTTTTAGGGTTACACATGGAGTTTAATACCTCCCACATCTACCATAATATTAGCATGGGGGGATCTGATCGACTGCATTGTTAATCCCATGAGGTCCCTTATAACTAATTCTGATACCTATGATCTTTTGAAGGGAGTCACAAGCCCCTCTTGGGAAAGACATACCTACTCTAGTGAGGGAGGCCCCTTTTCAACAATTATATCTTGTTTGTGTGCATATTGACATTTTTTTTTATTTTGGTGTTCTCTTTGATTGTTAGTTGGCCTTAGGATTTTGTATTGCGTCATGAGTTTTCATTGTTATGGTTAGTGGAGCCCTTGTGACTCCCTCATTCAGCGCTACCCAACCCATGGACTTTTCTCATTCGATGGGGATGACTCCTTTTGTATTTCCGAGTGGTACGTCGAATAATGATACTCATCCAATACCTTGGGCCTCTAATCATTTTTTTGATGGTATGTCAGACATGTCTTCGTGCTTTCCATCCTCTATCTCACCGCCTTATGTGAATCCTAGTTGTGTCTGGAGGCATGATGCCTCCTTTTTCTCCCTTTTCATTTGGTGGGAGACATATCCCTCAACCAACTCTTACGGTAGGAGGTTCGAATATTCCTTCCTACAGATCCAATCCTACATTCACTTTTCCA
>JZKD02S0691861.1:0-15268 GCA_000966675.3 Picea glauca
AAATATCTTAAACCACTTTGACTACTTTGACCTTTTGGGGCTTCTAGATGACATATGAGGGTCCTCCAACTTCGTAAGGCCATAAGTCTCAAACCATGAGGAGTTATGTGACGTTACACATACCACCAAAAATTGAATGACATGTACTATCCATATAGAATAGTATTATCTGAAAATATATCACAACTCATACCGTTATCCATCAAACAAACTTGGGTCTATTACCCAAACCTAGGGTCTCCAACTTCTCATGGCCATAACTCTCTAACCGTGAGGAGTTATGTGACGTTCCACATGCCATCGGAAATGGAATGATAAGCACTATCCATTTAGGATAGTTTACCTGACAAATTCATTGTCCTTCATCTCATTATTCCACAATTAAGCATGGGTTCTCTTACTCCGCAAAGCGTCTTCCCGTGAGAGCTTTCAGCATAAGGGGACCACTTTGGAGTTCATTCATATTTACTTCTTATCAACCATGACAAGACAATAATGAATCATATTTACATCAAACAATATTGGGTCCATTACCCAAACCTTTGTGTTGTGGGGATTTCTTCAAGGGTTGACATCAATGACAACCAACCTTAATCAACACAAAGATCCTTATGAGTGATCAAGGCACACATTTTATCAATAAGACCATTGAAGCCTTGAAGAAGGAATTTTCATTCCATCATCAGAAGAGCACACCCTACCATCCACAAGCGAATGGGACAGTTGAAGCATTCAATAAGATCTTGGAGACAGTGTTGACAAAGATTTGCAATGTGAATAGGGATGACTGGGATTTAAGAGTACCAGCAGTACTATGGGCGTATAGAACCACTTGCAAGAAGCTAACAATGCATACCCCCTTTAAGTTGGTTTGTGGTCTAGAAGCAGTTGTCCCGATGGAATATTTGGTCTCGAGTTTAAGTATCACAAATTTTATAGATATGGATCACATTGGCATTGTTCAAGAGAGGCTCACATAGTTGGTTGAACTAGAAGAAGACAGATTTATTGTAGGATTCCATCAGCACGTACAGAAGGAAAGAGAAAAGGTCTACCCTGACAGACACATCAAGAAGAAGGCATTTAAGAAATTCGATTTGGTACTGATATAAGACATCAAATTCATGAAGCATCCAGGGAAGTTTAGAACACATTGGCTGGGACCATATGAGGTTTTCTATTTCATGGAAGGAGGAGTTGAATAGTAGAAGGCCTTGAATGAAGAATGGAAGGAAGGTTTGGTGAACAAGAGCTGGTTGAAATTGTACTACGACAACCAGTTTCCTCGCAGCCATCAGTAAGAGAAAAATAGGAAGGGTCCAAGTACCAGGCACAGTTGAAAATAGGTACTAGACACAAAAAATATAGTCTGCACACAGTGGGGAAGGAGAGAGCATAAATCATAGGCTTCTCTGCATAGCTTGAAGTCAAATCAAATCAGAAGGATCGGATCTGAAGTGCCTCAGGATGAGTCACAGGTGAGTGTTGGGGGCGTGTTGACCCTTGGGTATGGAAGTAAGTGAATATTAAGGTAGAAAATATGAAATGTGAACTGCGTGGAAGACACAGTGACTGATACTGGTATGAAGTGAGCAGAAGAGAAGAAAAGATGGAGCGAAGTAAGAGAAATCAAGTCATTGGATGAGGAGATCAAGGATGATAGATCAACAAGGAAGACGGATTGTGGACAACTCAGCAAGAAAAAAAATCCATTGTTGGATGCTTTGGAGCACCGCACGAGAAGGAAGGAATGATAGGTTGGTGAAGCCCTAAAAACGTGGGTCAAGTTGACCTAGGGTTTTAGACACCTAGGGTTTTGGTATCTAGGGTTTTGACACTTAGGTTTTGGCTTAAGGTTTTTGGTGAGTCATTGTAATGTATAAATAAGAACCTAGATGAGGGAAGAGGGTTCAGTGAAGAGTCCCAAGTTTGTTATTGTTATGAGTGATTATTGTAGTGAGAGAGAGAAGCATTGAGAAATGAGGGAAGTCTATTGTGTAATATCTTTAGCTAGGTGCGAATATCAACCCTGCAGCTGGGTGCGTAGGGAGGGAAGATGGGGAGAAGAGAAAAAGAGAGAATATCTTCTAGATAAGAATGCAGATAAGAACTATATGCTTTCACCTTAATATAATATAAAGAATAGTTATGTGGACATAGCCCTAGGGAGAGGGTGAACCACGTATATCTCGGTGTTGTGTGTGATTGATGTGGTGTTCTCTTGTTCTTGATATATTGTTATTCCATTACTGGGTTAGATCTGACAGATTAATGTGTGAGGTAGGACTAAGTTAATAACTGACATCTATATTATGTGTTGTTCTTGTATTGGATCCACTTTGTATTCCCTTTAGTTGCAGACATCTGTGTCTTGCAACCCCCCATAGCTACTTCGGGTGAGACTGCATCTGCCTCGCAGGTGTTGCTGAAAGGGCCAGTAGTTAGGGATTGTTTGTACGCTCTTGGAGTTGAACCCTGGGTCTGCCCCTGTGCCAACACAATGGTATTAATCGAATCTAATTCGTCTATAGGAAAAACCAACCTGCAACCTACATTCATCCAATTTCCTTCTTGATTTTATCCTTAACTCGAGGGTTGAGGAAATAGGGTCGATGCTTGATAATATTATCATATAGCTGCAACTGTACATTAATTTATCCTAGTTCCCCTTGAATTTCCTTCATCTTGGTAAAACACTACAGAAACAATTATGAGTATTCTTGCAGCAGTTCCTCAATCTCACATAGTCTATTCATCCCAATAGTCTTTGATTGATGCCATATTAGGTCACTCCTCACTACCAATATTGACCTTATATAACTTCAGATTCTACTGATAGGATAAACTCTCTCCATTATCACACTTATCCTTGACCTCTCTTGATCCTTCAAATTCTTTAAAGGACATATGCCTTAATTATTCAATATCATCTACATCTTGCCCACCTTTTCCCACTTTTCTGCAACATAGTGGAAACTATAGGTGTGTCACAGATGTCTAAAAATCGTATAATTCTTGGTGATAGGGTAAAACAATAGGGAAATGGGACTTTTGTAAGTTAATAGTGAACAAGTTCTATTTAATTAGGTTTGGAGCCATAGTAACTTCATTTGATCTACCTATAAAGGAAAAATACTAACAAAAATGAGTCTGGAGGTCATCCCATCTCCCGATTTGCCTTCTCACCTCCTTGTGCATATACCAATCCTTAGGAATGGGTCCTAAAGTATAGAAACAATTATGGATCCAAAACTCAAACTGCAAGCCTTCACTTTCCCACTTCTAGATACATTATTCAACATGAATAAAAGGATTTGTGCTACCCCCATATAAATCCAAATTTAAAACAATTTTACCCTTAGCTAATGAAATATATTGACATTATAATTTAGGGGGTGGGACAAACGTATGATTCATGGTTTCTTGCACTTGTAGTGTTCCTTAACCCTTAAAATTGAAACACAAACCAGGTATACATAGATAAAAAGTGTACAAAACCAAATGCAAATGACAATGAGATAAAATGTGCACAATAAAACCTTTTATTATAATATTGATAATAGAGAAACCAACGTTCACTTACCTCTTAAGGTGGGGCAACCTTTCATTAAGAAAATCTCCAAATACTGCAATAATTGACAAAAAAAATTCATAGAATCCTAGAGCTTTGAATATATAGTCAAATAGAAAAACCCTAACTACTTTTGGTCCCATCATTAGTGAGTACCAACCACCTAAAGGGCCTTATATAATAAAGAGGTCCCTTTTACATTAAATAAGTTTCCACTACTGTCTAATGGGCATTGTTCAAAGGACATGGTCACATACAGTAATATATAACTCCTAGGTACCCTTAAGTATGGAAGTTAGGGTAGGACCCTAACATGCCCTCCCCATTCAAAAGAATCATTATCATTAGGGCTAGAGGTGAGGAAATTGTTGCAAAATTGTTGTTGGTTCCTATCTGGCATATTCTAGCTACATATACTTCCACTAGACCAACACGTCTTGGATAGTATGATATCACAATTGATTCTCCTAGGTATCGAATACTACTTTTAGTTGGATCCAAATGGAGCCTTCTTCATCAATTTCTGGTCATTTGCTTTGCACCTTGCAATTTGACCCCATTGCCTTCTTCAAGCAAGACACATGAGATATTAGATGAATCTTGGAGTGAGCTAGAAGAGCTAGCTTGTAAGACACTTGTCCAATGCATTAGGTGATCATATATGGTCCATAGAAATTTGGTGCTAGCTTCTAGTGGATTATATCTTTGAGTGATGTTTTTATATAGGGTTGAAGGTGAAGAAACACCTAATCCCCTTCTACAAAAGAGTGTTATAAGTGAAATTTTCCAACTTGTTTTTTCATACTATTTTGATCCATAACCAAATTGTCCTTAACTGTGTGAAGAATGTATTCTCTGGGGTGAAGAATGTTAACGACCACTACATGAACCTTGGAGGTGCCAAGTGAATAGGAGGCCACTAACAAGGGATTTTGGCCATAAATAGATTCATATGGTATCATTTTGGTATCTCCATGATAAGTGGTATTGTACCACCATTCTGAAAGGGGAATCCATTGTTCCCATTGGAACATATTTTCATAAGCTAATCATTGAAAATAGGTTTCTAAGCACTTGTTGACCACTTTTATTCATCCATCTCTTTAGGGATGATATGTCATGCTCATGTTCAGTTGGGTGCCATAAATTTTAAACATCTCCTACCAAAATTTGTTTGTGAAGGTGGGGTCTTGATCTGAGACAATGAAAGTGCTTATGTAATGTAACTTAAAAATATGATCCATGAATACTTGGGAAACTGAGGGCATAAATGGATATGATGAGAAACAAAAATGAGCATATTTGGATAGACGATTGACTACCACAATGATTATGATTTGTTACCTGATTTTGGGAGTCCCGTGATAAAATCCATAGAGATGTTAATCCATATATGTGTTGGGATATGTAGTGGTTGTAATTCCCCTAGTGTATTCACTAGATCACCCTTGTTTCATTGGCATGTGTCAGAAGCCATTACAAAGTATTGAATTTTTATTTTCATTCCCTCCTAGAAGAACAAAAAATTATCTCTTTCATAGGTTTTATGAACACCAAAGTGAACCAATGTAGGTGAGAAATGAAACTCATCTAAGACTCTTTATTTTAAGGAATAAGTATTTACTAAAAAAATGCACCCTTTATACCTTAATGTATCTTGTTTCCATGTATACCCTTTAGGAAGGTTGGGATCTTCCTAGATCATTTTCATGAGTTGAACTATAGAGTTATTTTCCAACCATTCTCTATGGGCTTCCTCAAGCCAACCTGGAATGGGTAAGGATAAGGAAAAGAGTGATCCATCCTCCTCAAATTGTGATCCAGGTGGATATTGGTGGCCACCCACCTATTCCACTTGGACCCCCACCATTGCTTCTTTTATTTTTTCGGTTTCCGCACAGTTTACTATTTTTAGTAGTTTTTCGAGTCTTGAACTTCCGGAGCTGTTTTGAGGCCTTAAACGAAGTTTTTTGGGAAAATTGGGAGAAACATGGATCATAGATCATGTTCCTCGTCATAAATTTGTATTCCTCGGATAGATCTTTCTAATGAGGTATGGAATGCGTCAAATGGAGATCGTATACCAAAGTTACACCCCCGTGAAATTGATGTACCAACTTACCCAAACGGGGCCCATAGTCTTGGCGTTTCATCTCCTAGAATTAGGTCTTTGGATGTTTAGGGTTTTCCATTGTTTCTCAATAATAATAGGCCTTCGAGCCTCATTGTAAGATAGTTCAGAGGCCAGTAGCCACCACATCTCTTCTCAGAGATAAGCTACCAGCGCCCTAGCTAGTTTATTTAAATTCTGACTGTAAGCATATTTCAGTCATTTGTTATTAATGAAATGAAGTCTTATTTCCGCTACATCTCTGTGTTTATGTGTATTTTTGTATTTCATTGTGTTCCTACATAAATCCGGATCAATGGTATCAGAGCAATCTGCTCATTCTCGATCATTCTTTGCATGTCCCCAACGAGGTCGAGGTATAAGGAGATGGGGCTCAATCTAGTTGAACCCTTGCAAGATCAGCCTCATAAACCTCGACGATTGCCCATGGGGGAAGAAAATAAAGATGAGGGAGTAGGAGATCCTATCAAAATGTTGCTTGAGGAGGCCCTCAAGAAACAAAGGAACGCGATGATGGACAACTTTTCCCAGATTCTTCAACGGATTCCCACTAGCGGCGCATCGACATCCAACAGCCACTCTGGAGGTGCCACTCCTTTTAAGGTACAAGTAAACTTTGACATTCCCATATTTGAGGGCCAAATAGATGTAGATGTTGTAGATATATGGTTGAATCCATTAGAAGGATATTTCTCAGTTCATGACTTTTCCGACCGAGAAAAGATTATTTTCGCACTCCTCAAAGTCGCCCCACATGTCAAGGACTGGTGGGAAACCTACTCGGAGCAACAAGAAGAGGGAGAACCCTCTCTGATCTCGGCTGCACCCACTTGGAGTTTTTTCCGAGACACCATCAAGGAACAATATTATTCTGTGGGGAGCTATGAGGACAAATACATACAATGGACTATGCTGCGACCACAAAGGGACATAGATGTGCATGAGATGACGAATCTGTTTCATACCCTATGCACAAAGTTGGGTATCAAAGATTCTGAGAAACATTTGGTGTTAAAATACCACAGTTGTCTGCATAGATACATTAAGGAGGAAATGGAGTTCCTTGACATCTCCTCGCTTGGTGTGGCATATCGATATGCTGCCAAGATTGAGCAGAAGTTCAAACAGAAGAGGCGAGACTTTGGGTCTGCAAATCAGAAGCAAGGGAAAGGTACCCCCAAACCGTAGAACAAAGGACCAAGCCAAGGCAGGGCAGCCCATGACAACCCGCCAAATCCACAAGCAAAGAACACCACGAAGCCAAAAAAGGACACGGGGAAGTGGTGTGAGTTCCATAAGAGATCCACTCACAACACAAGTGAGTTTCGAGCCAAGTAGTCATTGGTAGCCAAGTTGAAGGCTTCTGAATCGAATGCATGCTCTGACTCTGAATCAGAACATGACAAGGGGAATGACAAGGGAAAGCAAATTATTGATGCAGAGCCCAATTCCATCATTGCCACCATGAAGATCCAGAAGGAGGAACCAGAAGATCCAGAGGAGGCGGAGCGTCTCTTCCATTCCAAGATGTGGGTAAAGGGTTCCCCATTGCAGTTCATTGTCGACAGCGGGAGCTAGAAGAAGCTCATCTCGGTAGAGGTCGTGAAGCGGTTGGGCTTGTCGACCACATCACACCTACAACCATACACCATCGGGTGGTTGCACCAAGGACGGGACCTCCGTGTCAGTCAACAATGTTGCCTTCCCTACAGCATCAAGCCCTTCACGGATGAGGTATTATTTGACATTGCTCCTCTTGATGTTTTTGATGTATTATTAGGCCAACCATACTTGTGGAAGCGACATGTTGTGTATGATTCTAGGCCTCGTGTTGTTATTATCACTTTGGGAAATAAGTTGTACAGGATACCGGAGATAGCACCGCCTACCACCATCTCTTTGGTTACAGCAAAACAATGCAGTAAGCTCATTTCCAAAACCAGGAAATTTGTTTTCTTGATGATCCACCCTCAGGGAAAGAGGAATATTGTGGCCATGACCTCCAGACAGGGCCCCGTTGCATGAAAAAAACAGATGGATAAGGTCGTGGAGGAGTACGATGACATCTTCACCTCCCACGTAGGGGTGCCTCTACACTGCCAAGTCAAGCACCCCATCGATCTGAACCCAGGTGCGCTGCTAACCAATGGACCCATCTATCAACGCTTTGTTCTGGAGAATGACGAAATCAAGAGGCAGATTCAGGAGCTGTTGTAGAAAGGTCACATCCAGCCTAGTTCATCACTCTGCGGGAGCTCAATCATGTTGGTGCAGAAGAAGGATGGGACTTGGAGACTCTGCATTGTCTATAGGGCACTGAATAAGATCATTGTCTGGAATAGGTACCTGATCCCACGGATTGATGACCTTCTGGACCAACTCAAGGGGGTGAAATATTTCATCAATATTGACTTGAAGTCTGGGTATCACCAGGTACCAATCGAACCCTCTGATGTGTGGAAGACTGCATTAAAATCCAAGGAGGGCCTTTTCAAATGGTTGGTCATGCCTTTCGGGTTGAAGAATGCCCCTGCAACCTTTATGAGGATAATGGACGACATCTTGCGGCCATTCACCAACTCATTTGTAGTGGTGTACTTGGATGACATTCTAATATTTAGCCAGACTTGGGAAGAGCACCTCCACCACATCCAACAGGTCCTCCAAACACTGCGGCAACACAAGTTGTGTGCCAATTTGGAGAAATGCACTTTTGGCATGATCCAGGTTTAGTATCTAGGATACATTATTGATGAGAGGGGGGTACATGTGGATCCAGCAAAGATCCAAGTCATTCGGGATTGGCCAGCCCCAACCACCCTAACAGAGCTCCGTAGATTTTTAGGTCTTGCCAATTTCTATCGCAGGTTTGTGTTGGGATTATCTCATATCACTTGGCCCTTGAGTTAAGTCACCAAGGGAGGAGCTAAAGAAAAATTATTTTGGCCTGAATCTCAAAAGAAGGCGTTCAGGGAGTTGAAGCATCGCCTCTACTATGCACCAGTGCTCACATTACCAAAATTGCAACAACCATTTGAGATTGAGACGGATGCCTCTGACTATGCTATTGGGGCAGTCCTTACTCAACATGGGCATCCAGTGGCATATCACAGTGAGACACTTTCCAACACAGTCCGGAAGTATCCCACTTATGAAAAATAAATGTATTCCATTGTGTAGGCTTGTCAGCAATGGAAGCATTACATTTTGGGAAAGGAAATGATCATCCACACAGACCACCGACCCCTGCAGTTCATACAGACACAAGGGAAGTTGCAGAATGATCGCCATCAAAAGTGATCCACATACCTGCAACAGTTTCATTTGAACATTAAGTACAAAAAAAGGCAGCACCAATAATGTTGCATACTACCTCAGTCGACCACCCATCATGGCCCTAACCACTATGCTCAACTCTTGTGGGTAGGAGACTTCCAATTGGCCACTTCTCTACACAAGTGATCCAGAATTCAGCCACACATACAATATACTCTTGGAGGGTAAGCAAGTTCCTAATTTTCACCTCCAGGATACTCTGCTTTGTCACTTGGGACACCTTTTGTTCCTTTAAGCGAGCGTGCCAAGATGATTTGGGAGGTGCACTACAGTCGGGTTGTTGGGCATTTCGGGGTCAAGAAAACCGTGGAAGTACTGAAAAAGTATTTCTATTGGCCAAACCTTCAAGAAGATGTTGGCAAGTACATCAAGTCTTACACTGCTTGCGCCATTGCCAAACCAACCATCAAGAAGCAAGGCCTCTATACTCCGCTTCCTACCCCCAGTCGACCTTGAGAATCCATCTCTATGGATTACATGTCAGGATTTCCTTCTACTAAGAATGGAAATGACTTTGTTTTTGTGGTCATCAATCGATTCTCGAATATGTCCATTATGATGGCCTGCAAGATGAATATCACAGTAGAAACCACTACTAAACTCTTCTTTGAATGAGTGTGGGTACACTTTGGAATCCCACAGTCTATCATCTCAAATCGGGACAGTAGGTTCCTTAGTACATTTTGGTCCAGCCTCTGGTCGATGTTGGACACCAAGCTCACCAAGTCCACATATTTCCATCCGCAAACTGATGGCCAGACAGAGGTCGTCAACCGAATGATCGTACACATTCTACGCATGTACAACTCAAAGCATCCACGCACATGGGATGAGAGCCTCCCCTATGTACAACATAGCTACAACCAAGCTCTCCGTATCTCAACCAACCACAGCCCCTTTCAAGTGGGCTTGGGATTCCGCCACTATGTCCCATTGACATAGCCATGCCATTTGTGGCTACTCAGGAAGATTCAGCTCATGTCCAGTCTAAGGCTGATAAGGAAAACAACTTCATTGAGCACATTCAACACATCCGCCATTAGGTTCATGACATCTTGGACAGAGCCAATGCTAAGTACAAGCAGCGACATGATCAACATCGGGTTCCACACAACTTCCAGGTGGATGACAAAGTGTGGTTGCATTTGCAAAAGGAGCGCCTCGCTAGACCCCACCGCAAGCTTCGTCCGCTCTGATATGGGTCGTACACCCTCACCAAGGTTGTAGGGGAAAATTCCTTTGAGCTCAGCATTCCACCATTCCTTGGTTTTCACCCAGTGTTTAATGTGGACCACCTTCGACCCTACTTTTCACCTCTACTAGACACATCCGACATGGCAAAACAACTCACACCAATAGAGTTAAATCCAGACTGCATGGAACAAGCCAGAACTGATCAGGTCATGGATACACAGATCAATCACACTCGAAAATAAATGATATCGCTATATCGAGTTGTCAAAGCAGGCCAACTCCTCCACCAAGGCAAGTGGCTCACCAGGGACCAAGTTTAGCAGAAGTTTCCTCATCTCATGGAGGAACTCAACGCAATGGGGACCATTGCTTCCTAAGGGAGGAGGAATGATCCAGGTGGATATTGGTGGCCACCCACCTATTCCACTTGGAACCCCACCATTGCTTCTTTCATTTTTTCAGTTTCTGCACAGTTTACTATTTTTAGCAGTTTTTCGGGTCCTGAACTTCCGGAGCCGTTTTGAGGCCTTAAACGACGTTTTTTGGGAAAACGGGGAGCAACATGGATCATTGAACCATGTTACTCATGAAAAAGTTGTAGTCCTCGGATAGATATTTCTAACAAGGTATGGAATGTGTCAAACAGAGACCGTATGCCAAAGTTACACCCCCGAGAAGTTGATGTACCAACTTACCCAAACGGGGCCCATAGTCTTCGTGTTTCATCTCCTAGGGTTAGGTCTTTGGATGTTTAGGGTTTTCCATTGTTTCTCAATAAGAATAGGCCTTCGAGCCTCATTGTAAGACAGTTCAGAGGCTAGTAGCCACCACATCTCTTCTCAGAGATAAGCTACGAGCGCCCTAGCTAGTTTATTTCCATTCTGTTTGTAAGCATATTTCAGTCATTTGTTATTAATGAAATGAAGTCTAATTTTCGTTGCATCTCTGTGTTTATGTGTATTTCTATATTTCATTGTGTTCCTACATAAATCTGTATCAGTGGTATCAGAGCAGTCTTCTCATTCTCGATCCTTCTTTGCATGTCCCCAATGAGGTCGAGGTATAAGGAGTTGGGGCTCAATCTAGTTGAACCCTTGCAAGATCAGCCTCGCAAACCCCGATGATTGCCCATGGGGGAAGAAAAGAAAGATGAGGGAGCAGGAGATCCTATCAAAATGTTGCTTGAGGAGTCCCTCGAGAAATAAAGGAATGCGATGATGGACAACCTTTCCCAGATTCTTCAACGGATTCCCACTAGCGGCGCATCGACATCCAACAGCCACTCTAGAGGCGCCACTCCTTTTAAGGTACAAGTAAACTTTGACATTCCCATATTTGAGGGCCAAATAGATGTAGATGTCGTAGATGGATGGTTGAATCCCTTAGAAGGATATTTCTCGGTTCATTACTTTTTCGACCGAGAAAAGATTATTTTCGCACTCCTCAAAGCCGCCCCCCATGTCAAGGACTGGTGGGAAACCTACTCAGAGAAACAAGAAGAGGGAGAACCCTCTCTATTCTCGTCTTCACCCACTTGGAATTCTTTCCGAGATGCCATCAAGGAACAATATTATCCTGTGGGGAGCTATGAGGACAAATACATACAATGGACTACGTTGCGACAGCAAAGGGACCAAGATGTGCATGAGATGATGAATATGTTTCATACCCTACGCACAAAGTTGGGTATCAAATATTTAGAGAAACATTTGATGTTAAAATACCACAGTTGTCTACACAGATACATTCAGGAGGAAATGGAGTTCCTTGACATCTCCTCGCTTGGTGTGGCATATCGATATGTTTCCAAGATTGAGCAAAATTTCAAATAGAAGAGGCAAGACTTTGGGTCTGGAAATCAGAAGCAATGGAAAGGTACCCCAAAAATACAGAACAAAGGACCAAGCCAAGGTGGGGCAGCCCATGACAACCCGCCAAATCCAAAAGCAAAGAACAACACCACGAAGCCAAAAAAGGACATGGGGAAGTGGTGTGATTTCCATAAGAGATCCACTCACAACACAAGTGAGTGTCGGGGCAAGTAGTCACTGGTAGCCGAGTTGAAGGCTTCTGAATCAGATGCATTCTCTGACTCTGAATCGGAACCTAACAAGGGGAATGACAGGGGGAAGCAGATTATCGATGCGGAGCCCAACACCACCGTTGCCACCATGAAGATCCAGAAGGAGGACCCAGAAGATCCAGAGGAGTCAGAGCGTCTCTTCCATTCCAAGATGTGGGTAAAGGGTTCCCCGTTCCAGTTCATTGTCGACAGCGGGAGCCAGAAGAACTTCATCTTGGTAGAGGTCGTGAAGCGTCTAGGCTTTCTGACCATAGCACACCCACAACCATACACCATTAGGTGGTTGCACCAAGGATAGGACCTTCGCATCAGTCAACAATGTCACCTTCCCTACAGCATCAAGCCCTTCACGGATGAGGTATTATGTGACATTGCTCCTCTTGATGTTTCTGATGTATTATTTAGGCCAACCATACTTGTGGAAGTGACATGTTGTGTATGAGTCCAGGCCTCATGTTGTTATTATCACTTTGGGAAATAAGTTGTACAGGATACCGGAGATAGCACCGCCTACCACCATCTCTTTGGTTACTGCAAAACAATGTAGTAAGCTCATTTCCAAAACCAGGAAATTTGTTTTCCTGATGATACGCCCTCAAGGAAAGAGGAAGACTGTGGCCATGACCTCCAGACAGGGCCCCACTGCACGAAAACAACAGATGGATAAAGTCATGGAGGAGTATGAGGACATCTTCACCTCCCCCGCAGGGGTGCCTCTACACTGCCAGGTCAAGAACCCCATCGATCTGACCCCAAGTGTGTCGTTTCCCAATGGACCCATCTATTGACGCTCAGTTCTGGAGAATGATGAAATCAAGAGGAAAATTCAGGAGCTATTGCAGAAAGGTCACATCTGGTCGAGTTCATCGCCCTGTGGGAGCTCGATCGTGTTGGTGCAGAAGAAGGATGGGACTTGGAGACTATGCATTGACTATCAGGCACTGAACAAGATCACTGTCCGGAATAGGTGCTCGATCCCACAGATTGATGAACTTCTTGACCAACTCAATGGGGTGAAATATTTCAACAAGATCGACTTGAAGTCTGGGTATCACCAAGTACCAATCGAACCCTCTAATGTTTGGAAGACTACATTCAAATCCAAGGAGGGCATTTTCGAATGGTTGGTCATGCCTTTCGGGTTGACAACTGCCCCTACAACCTTCATGAGGCTAATGGACGACATCCTGTGGCCATTCACCAACTCATTTGTAGTGGTGTATTTGGATGACATTCTGATCTTCAGCCAGACTTGGGAAGAGCACCTCCACCACATCCGACAGGTCCTCCAAACAATACGAAAACACAAGTTGTGTGCCAATTTGGAGAAATGTACTTTTGGCATGACCCAGGTTTAGTATCTAGGATACATTATTGATGAGCAGGGGGTACATGTGGATCTAGCAAATATCCAAGTCATTCGGGATTGGCCAGCCCCAACCACCCTAACAGAGCTCTGCAGTTTTTTAGGTATTGCCAATTTCTACCGCAGGTTTGTGTTGGGATTCTCTCATATCACTTGGCCCTTGAGTCAAGTCACCAAGGGAGGAGCTAAAGCAAAATTATTTTGGTCTAAATCTCAACAGAAGGAATTCGTGGAGTTGAAGCATCGCCTATGCTCTGCACCAGTGCTCACATTACCAGACTTGCAACAACCATTTGAGATCGAGACAGATGCCTCTGACTATGCTATTGGGGAAGTCCTTACTCAACATGGGCATCCAGTGGCATATCATAGTGAGACACTTTCCGACACAGTCCGGAAGTATCCCACTTATGACAAAGAAATTTATTCCATTGTGAAGGCTTGTCGGCAATGGAAGCATTACATTTTGGGAAAGGAAACGATCATCCACACAGACCACTGACCCTTGCAGTTCATACAGAGACAAGGGAAGTTGCAGAATGATCGCCATCAGAAGTGGTCCACATACCTGCAACAGTTTCATTTGAACATTAAGTACAAAAAAAGGCAGCACCAATAATGTTGCAGACTACCTCAGTCGACCACCCATCGTGGCACTAACCACTGTGCTCAACTCTTGTGGGCACGAGACTTCCGATTGCCCACTTCTCTACACAAGTGATCCAAAATTCGGCCACACATACAATACACTCTTGGAGGGTAAGCAAGTTCCTAATTTTCACCTCCAGGATACTCTGCTTTGTCACCTGGGACACCTTTGTGTTCCTTCAAGCGAGCGTGCCAAGATGATTTGGGAGGTGCACTACAATCGGGTCGCTGGGCATTTCGGGGTCGAGAAAACCGAGGTAGTACTGAAAAAATATTTCTATTGGCCAAACCTTTGACAAGATGTTGGGAAGTACATCAAGTCCTACACTACTTGCACCATTACCAAACCAACCATCAAGAAGCAAGGCCTCTATACTCCGCTTCCTACCCCCAGTTGACCTTGGGAATCCATCTCTATGGATTACATGTCAGGCCTTCCTTCTACTAAGCATGGAAATGACTGTGTTTTTGTGGTCGTCGATTGATTCTCGAAGATGTCCATTATGATGGCCTACAAGATGAATATCATAGCATAAGCCACTGCTAAACTCTTCTTTGAACGAGTGTGGGTACACTTTGGAATCCCACAGTCTATCATCTCAAATCGGGACAGTAGGTTTCTCAGTACATTTTGGTCCAGCCTCTGGTCAATGCTGGACACCAAGCTCACCAAGTCCACATCTTTCCATCTGCAAACTGATGGCCAGACAGAGGTCATCAACTGGATGATCGTACACATTCTGCGCATGTACAACTCAAAGAATCCATGCACATGGGATGAGAGCCTCCCCTATGTTCAACACAGCTACAACCAGGCTCTCCACAGCTCAACCAACCACAACCCCTTTCAAGTGGGCTTGGGATTCCAGCCACTATGTCCCATTGACATAGCCATGCCATTTGTGGCTACTTAGGAAGATTCAGCTCATGTCCAGTCTG
>JZKD02S0691883.1:0-15268 GCA_000966675.3 Picea glauca
CCCTCACCAGAAGAGAGGTCATATACAAGCTTAGCACAAAGCTTACTCTGGCCAGCATGCCACGCGCAGTCCAGCACTGCATGGCCGCAATAGTCAATTGGGAAAAACAGACACATGCTTCCCAAACAGGTTCAACAATCACGGGATAGTCTCTCGGCTTTGGTTTCAGGATTGTACGAGGGTATTCTTGTAGGGGTCCGACGGGTTCACGCTCAGACGGTCGGGTAGAATGGAGAAGATCCCCTCCCACAGTTCATATCGACTATTATATTTGCATGCACCAGGGTTAACACTTGTCACCCTGGGAAATGCATCCGTTCCCACAGCAGGCATCCCTTTTGCACGTTTTCCCTTGCCAGGAACTTAGGATAAAATAAAATACACATGTCTTTTAGGAAATAATATTAAAATATTATACCTAGGCTTAAGCCCCCTAGACTTAGCCCCTAGGCTCAACACTTAGCCCCTTTTTTCCACCTTCCAGCCCCTAATCCCTTGCCCACTCTGTGGATGCTCAGTCCCCCTTCACTCATTCATCGTGGTCGGTCTGCACCTGGCGGTGTTTATATTTTATTAATCATTCTGCATACATACAAGTACATCAGCAAGCTCCTGGCCTTCAACACTTAGGCTCCATGGCCTAACAAACACATAATCCTACCAGCTTATACAAAACATGTCTCACCAGCCTATAGACATGTTTACAATTCATTTCATATATCATGATTTGCAACGGGGCTCGGCCTTGGTGACACTACAGTTTCCATTAACCTTGAAATGAAGCTCACATCACACATAACATGAGGCCTTATTGTTGTCAAATATATAAGGCTGCCTACCATATTCCTTTTAAACAGAGAGGGATCCACCTTGGACCCTTCACCTTCCTCGCTTAACTTCAATCATGTTATGACTGGTGTTGGAGATGCTTTGGAATTTAACATATTGAATATTTTCAAAATTTCATGCGCATGTTTAGATTGTGAAATAAATATTCCATCTTTGGACTAGTAAACTTCAATGCCCATAAAATATCTGATAAACCCCAAATCAGTCATTTCAAATTCATCCTTCATGATTGACTTAAATTATTCTATGCAAAAATCACCTGTAAAAATAAAATAATCTACATATAAACAAACAATTAACATATTACCTTGCTGACTTTCTTTGATGTGTAATGTTGGCTCACTTTCACTTCTCTAAAATCTGTTTTGAGTGAGGGAAGAATCTATACGACTGTACCAAGATCTAGGAGCTTGCTTCAATCCATAGATTTCCTTCTTCAATATGTATACCTTGTTTTCTTGTCATGGAATCTCATAGCCTTGTGGTTGTTCAACATATACTTCTTCTTCTAAACGTCCATTCAAAAATTATGAATTTACATCCATTTGATAAACATGCCATTTTTTCTACGCAAAAATTACCAACACAATTTTGACTGTGCCCATGCACGCAATTGGTGCAAATGTTTCATTGAAATCAATTCCATGTTGTCGTGTAAAACCTCTTGCAACTAGCCTTGCCTTGTGCTTCTTCACATTTCCTTCTGCATCTTGCTTGGTTTTATAAATCCACTTGACACTTATCACATCCTTGTCTTCAGGTACATCTACCAATTTCCATGTCTGATTATTCTCTATGCATTGAATTTCTTCATTCAATATTGTTCTTTTACCAATGATTTTGGAGCCCAACATGAGTCAAGACATTAAATAATTATTTCCCGTGCAAATATCTGAGAGATATTTTCATGAACATAGGTTAGTTCATGAATCATTTCATTTATCTAGATATAGAAATAGGAAGATTAGATGTGGGGAATTTCTCTCTATGGAAGGAAGGGAATGAATAATAAAGAAGCAAGATATGATAAATGAATGCATAGTAAAATGTAGTAGGTTTCTTTCACCTTTGTGCATAATTATCTGGGTCTCGTATTCTCATAACCTTATTTGAAAATTAGGACAAGGGAGAAGAACATAAAAACATACCATTGTCCCATACACTTATATACCCATACACTTATAGACCATACCAAGTAGATGAAGATGCAGGTGTAGACCATTCGTCCATACACTTATAGACCATACCAAGTAGATGCATATGCAGGTGGAGGGTGCATGTAGGATATTGTGTGGAACTATAGGTTGTTGAAATAAGTTTCGTGCACAGGACCATAAACTATAGTTACGAACAAGGGCAGTGCATGCAGTGATATCCTTCAACTTGAATAGAAATAAATACAAAGTGTTTAGTGTTTGGCATGTAAAAATTATATTTATTTATTTTTTTAATTAATTTTTAACACTCGAAAATAATCTAAAAATATGTGAACACACCAAAGGTGATAATGTCCCATCATGAGATATGGATGAATACAAAATTAAATACGTAAAAAACAAGAATTCAAAAATAATTTTTCATTTTCTTCTAAACTTACATTAATAAAAAGTTTCCAAAAAAATATAGGATAAAACATATTAGTTGAACAAATTAATATGAGATTGACTCTAATCGATAACTAGATTTGGATACAGAGGTTTATAGTAATTGTGGTCGATGTACAGGTTTACAATAATGGTGGTTGGTTACAGCAAGAAAATTTACAGTAATGGTGGTAGGTTGTAGTAACTAGTAGTAGAACATAAAAGATTACCTAATCAATGGAAGCAGAGGTCAGAGCTTTAATGAGTCTGAAAGATGAGGTGTTATGGAGAAAAATTGGCCTCTTTGTTTCAGATGAGGAGTTAAGAAACATGAAAGGCATTGTTAGGGGTGGGTCGAATGACACATTTCTACCATGGACAAACATGTTGATGGGTTTGAGCCAGTTATTGGAATGAGTGTTGGGGTGCATCTCAAGGAAATTGAGGGAATCCGTTGACATGGCTTACGATCTAGAGAATTGGGGGGGAGACAACATAATGGTCAATCAGGTGGTTGTGAAGTAGCACATGGTTTCAAGACTAGAAGTGAACCATATCTTCATTCTCTATCACTACAAGAAATTACAGGAGGTGAACCATCACTTGTAGCTGAGAAAGGAGCCTCAGAAGGTGACATTGGTGGTGTAGTGAATTTGAATGGTGAAACTACATAGGAAAAAACTGATGACCACTTTGCGACTCAAAGGGATAGTCAGTGGGATTAGAAACTGAAGAAGCTAGGGAAATCGATGAAGGGTGGGTAGAAAATGGAACTCGCAGGGGACATTGGTTTAGAGGAATCATGCAATATAGCCATGTGTGCATTAGTTTGGAGGTTTACTTATAGAGAGATGCACTGACAAGGTATTTCGGTTTGGGTTGCGAATAGTTGGTCTTCGTTGCTTCGGTATGCCCTGGAAATAGTGACTCTAACTAGGGGGTGGTATTGCTTCACTTTCAAATCACCAGAAGACTCTATGAATTTTTTACAGGACACCTGGGTATTAAATGGAGGCAGTTTCATGCTTAAAATATGGACAGTGGGTTTTGACCTTGTGTCGGAGTATTTCCAGTACACGCAAATTTGGGTTCTCTTACCTGGCTTTCCAATACATTTCTAGAATGGGGGCACCTTTGCATCCATAGGGAATGAACTGGGGAGTTTTTTATTTGTTGAAGATTTTGTCCTCAAGGTAGTTGATAGGAGAATGGGGAAAATACTGGTTGAAATGGATGTTCAGAATGGGTTATTAGAAGAACTTGATATTGAGTGGAGAGAAAAGATTTACGGCCCAAAACTTGACTATTTGGGCCTTCCGTTTCATTGTACTTTGTACAGAAGGACTAGACATATTCGTAAAGAATTTCAAGGGATAGTCTCAAATGAAGAATATGAGTCGTCAATGCTCGGGAAGGTATATTTCAGTGACTGTTCGATGGAGGACCCTTCTTGGAGTGGGGAAGGCACTTCGTCAGAGGAGGAAGTAATGAATTTGGTTGCGATTGAATCTGACTTAGGTAAGCTAAAAAACCTTTTCCCCTCCTTTTTATCAACTCTGTCTATCTATGATATTGTTGTTTTAAATATTTCCATGGCCTCTCCCAAAGTGGATATTTATGAAAATACAACTCCTGAGAGCCCCATCAGGGAGTTGGAGAGGGAGGGTGACAATATTGTTCTTTTTGGAAGCATGGCATTAGAGGTCTCATACTAGTATAATAATACTATGCATGACTGTATTGGAGATTTGTGGATTATCCCTGTTGTGGATGCATTGGGAAGTGAGTCGATGGGGGGGGTTGTAGTTGGATTCTTGAGAGAGCTCCCTGGGGGCCTTAATGGAGACTTTGGTTTGATCATGCTAGGACATAGTTATAAAGAATCCCTTAATACTTTATGAAGGGCACTCAGAGGTCTTATATGGGAAGGAAGTAAATTCTTCTAAGATTGATGGGCCTCAAACAATATCCCAAGGTAGATATTTGAAGAAGGATATTTGTCTGGGTGGTCTTGGGATACATGTTTCACCTATAAAGACGAGAAGTTCCCATAGAAAATATTTGGACAACAGAGGGGACTTGTACAAACATGGAAGTAACATCTCTTATCAAAGGGCTATTATAGGACTCAAAACCCTAGCGAAGGACAAATCATGAAACTCCTATATATAAATCTAAGGGGAATTGGAGGGGATCCTAAATGTGCCTCCCTCCAAATATTATTGTCCTGTATTTTGTGGGATATTCTATTTTTGCAAGAAACCATGGTGGAAGAAGCAAACAAGGGCATTAGTTTCAAAAATATTTCCTTGTTGGTATTGTTGTGTGATAGACTCTGTGGGTCTGTCTAGGGGCACATGTGTGGTCTGGAACCCTGCCAGGGTTGTTCTTTCTCCCCTTGTGACATATCCATGTATATTCCTTGAAGGAAATCTTCATGAGGGAAACCAGGCAGTTTCTTTTTTCAACTTTTATGGCCCTTGCACAAATAGAATTTTTTTCTCAGATATTGTGGTCAATAGTGGCTTATTATCTACAAAAAAACTTATCCTTCCAGGTGACCTATGTACATTTTTAATGACAAAAATTAGCAAATGAAATTTCTATCATACACTTAGAAACCTAGAGATAACTGTCTTCATAAACTTCATAAATGCATAAACCCACATTCATAAATTTCCATAAGAAGAAATACACATTGCTAAACAAAATAGCATCGGAAATAACAGAGTGGACAAAAATCCATAACACAGAAATTTAGGCAAATGCCAGGGAAAACCCCAATGTGGGGAAACCCAACGAGAGAGAGAGAGATCTATTATTAAGCTTCAGGAAAGTACATATCAACAACAAAACAACATTTCCAGCCAAGGAAAATACCTCACAACACCAAATCTATCCCACGTAAATCTACCTCGTTTTCCGTGCCAAAACTGTACTATTGTACAACCTCCTCCGTACCTTGTTTTTCGTGCCCACAATAATTTGTACGGACTATTACATAAGTCCCATAAACAATGAATAGAACATTGAAAATTGTGCCCAAAAATTCCTCGATTTTCGTGCCAAATCAGTACGACTATATGGACTGTACGAAATCGTATGGCCTATACAGATCCGTACAATACAACCTTCCATAACAGAAAAGTATTTCGGACCAAAACTCATAGAAAATGTTTTCTTGGGATTCATGCCCTCTTTGCTTCTCACTTTCCTCTCTCAATCTTACTCATAAAATATCTCTAACTCAACTCCTCTCGTCTTCTCGGTGTTTTCTCTATTTATCTTTCACACTACCCAATACATTATTTTATAATCTGAAAATGGCATTTTCCCCCCAAAGTGTCTTTTCACCTTCCCCAACCCTAAATCCACAGGCCAAGATTAGATCTTGGCTTTTTCAAGATCAAGGGTCATGATCCATTCCCTTCAAAATGAATCACTTGAAATATTAAAGTGATTTCACTTTATTACATAAGTGCTTTATGAAAATAAAGTCACTTTAAAAATAGAAGGTACATTTTATTAAAAAGTCACTTTAATAAAAGAACCATTTAAAACAACTTTATAAAACTATTGCAAAGTTAAGTGCCTGATAGTGTAAACATTAAGGTAACATCCACATACAAGACAAAACATGCAAAGTACCTCCCGAGCTAAAAAGATAACACTCCCTCTTATCGAGGGATGTACTCGTTGCCATATCCATCATCTGGTCCCATCACACTCTACTCTGTAGGAGCTCCCTCTGAACCTGGAGCCATCCTCAACACCTGCATAGAGCTCGAAATAGAAGATATTCTCCTGACAACCTCCCAGAACCCTGAGCTCACTTCATCTTGAGAATTGGTTCGATCAACCTGGCTAAGCCTCCTGCCAGTGCTCAAAAGAGACTCACTCTCTTCTCTTAGAATGCAAGATTGTATCATTGGCGCCACCGTAGTCTCAGAAGCCTCCTCATGCTCTTCATCTGACGTTAAATCATACATCAAAGGTTGTCCTCTCAACATATACAACATGTTCACCTGGTTACCGATCAACTGCAGCTCTACCGGGTCCACTCCCTGCCTGTAGATAAATACATGTTCCCTCTTGAACAATACGCAATATCCTACATACTCCACAGCTGAGACTAAGAGCAAGTTAAACCTAAACCCTGGAACAAAGAGAACTCCATCAAGCTCCAAGAGTCCCCCAAACTCGAGCTGGAATCTAACATTCCCAACTCCACGTACAACTTTCTCCATACCACCTTCATTTACCCCTTGTTGGCCAGGACCAATCTCTATGAAATCTAGGAATACTCACCAGATTCTCGTCATGTGGCTAGAGGCTCCACTATCCACAATTCATCTGATATCACCTCCAAATCCTTCGCTGTCAACACTGGAATCGAGGGTCACCAAAGAAAATTCATTTTCGTACTTTGAAGCAAATTCCTCCATGGTTTTTGTAGCAGTTGTCTCAGGCCCTTCTGGTTCATTCTTCTTCTTCTTCCTCTCAAGACAATGAGAGGCAAGGTGCCCCAACTGGTTACAACAATAGCATCTGGATTTACTCAATTCCCTTCCGGAACTTCCTTTCTTCTTTCTCTTTGCCACAACAACAACATTCTCATCAACTATGTCTATATTTTGTTCATTGTTCTGAGATATTTCTCGAATCTCCTTCTGAGTGAAATCATCCCACAGTCTGATCTGATCTGGTAGATGCTCACATCCCACTACACACTTCACGAAGACTTCCCATTCTTTGGTGAATCCATTTAAGGCTATCCTCACCAACTCTGAATCCGTAATGACCTCTCCAACAACCGCCATCTCATCTTTTACTTGAGACACCCAGATAAGATTAGAAGAGGCACTCTTCTCCTTACCCATCTTGGTATCATGCAACTTAGCCTTCAAGGCCATCTTCTGGTTCTCGTTCTTTGCCTCGAACAAGTTTTTAAGTGCATCCCACATCTCCTTGGCAGTCTTTTTCTCAGCCAAGTGTTGGATAAGGTGATCCTTGACCCCATCCAGAATAATCCTCTGAGCTTTGGGTTCCTTGGGCTCATGCAAGTCCAAAGCAACAAGATATGTTGCGAGAGGTGCTACAATAGAGTTGACATAGCTATAAATCTTGTTCTCCTTGAGAACAACTGACAATTGGACCTTCCACTACAAATAGTTGGAAATTCCATCCAACTGATCCTCATATCTAATGCTAGTAGCCATATTCCATGTCACAACTCAAGGAAAAAAATCACACCCTTTTGCCCAAAAAACACACTGCCCACTGTCAGAGACAAAGCTCTGATACCATGTAGATTTTTAATGACAAAAATCAGAAAATAAAATTTATGTCATACACTTAGCAACCTAGAGATAACTATCTTCATAAACTTCATAAATGCATAAAACCACATTCATAAATTTCCATAAGCATAAATACACATTGCTAAAAAAAATAACAATGGAAATAACATAGCGAACAACAACCCATAACACATAGAAATTTAGGCAAATGCCAGAGAAAACCCCAATGTGGGGAAACCCAACGAGAGAGAGAGAGAGATCTATTATTCAGCTTCAGAAAAGTACATATTAGCAGCAAAATAACATTTCCAAGAAAATAAAATACCTCACAACACCAAATCTATCCCACATAAATCTACCTCGTTTTCCATGCCAAAACCATATTGTTTTACGACCTCCTCCATACCTCATTTTTCGTTCCCTTGGTCAGTTGTACAGATTGTTTCGTATGACCCAGAAACAACGAAGAAAACCTCAAAAACCGCACCCAAAAATGCCTTGATTTTCTGTAAGGTAGCTAGAGAGGTAGTGGGGGGGGGGCGAGAGGGCCCATAGTGATAATAGTGGAGGTCATTCAATGTAAGATGGAATAGGTCCACTATATTATTAAATAAGGCCCACTATGGTAGTTAGATATAATAAATGGGTAATTAGATATAATAAATGTAAGATGACTTTTTAGAAGGTTCTACTTATAGAAGATTCTTCCTCTAGAATGTTCTTAGGTGATGGTAGCACTATATAAAGGTATTCAAGCAATGTAATGAGATATGAAGAGAATTATTGTATTGTGAGTTGTAGCTCAATAGGAGGATTCCCCCTCGAAGAGGCAAGTGAATAGGAGAGGATCCCTTCCATAATATGATCCATTGTATGGTGTTGCCCTACCTCAAGGGTTTGATAGTAATAAAATAGATTTTGCATATTGTTCTTGTATATCTGTTGTGGTGCTTTTGTTAAGAACCAAATACTGAATAGAAAAGCACCACAACAGATATACAAGAACAATATGCAAAATCTCCTTTATTACTATCAAACCCTTGAGGTAGGGCAACGCCGTACAATGGATCCTATTATGGAAGGGATCCCCTCCTGTTCACTTATCTCTTCGAGGGGGCATCCTCCTATTGAGCTACAACTCACAATACAATAATTCTCTTCATATCTCATTCTATTGCTTGAACCCCTTTATATAATGCTACCATCACCTAAGAACATTCTAGAGGAAAAATCTTCTATAAGTAGAACCTTCTAAGAAGTCCTCTTACATTTATTATATCTAATTACCCATTTATTATATCTAACTACNGGACCTATTCCACCTTACATTGAATGACCTCCACTATTATCACTATGGGTCCTCTGCCCCCCCCCCCACTACCTTTCTAGCTACCTTACATTTTGGTGCCAAATCCATACGATTGTACGAAATCATACAAACTATACAGACTATATGGAGTTGTACAGTACGACCTCCCACAACAGACATATATTTCAGCCCAAAATTCAAAGAAAATTTTTCTTGGGATTCATGCCCTCTTTCCTTGGGAAACATGCCCCTTTTGTTGCTCACTTTCTTCTCTCAAGCTTACTTAGAAAATATCTCTAACTCAACTCCTCTCGTTTTCTCGGTGTCTTCTCTACTTGTCTTGCACACTACCCAATACATTCTTTTATAACTTGAAAATGACATTTTCCCCCCAAAGTGTCTATTCACCTTCCCCAACCCTAAATCCAAAGGCCAAGATTAAATCTTGCCTTTTTCAAGATCAAGGGTCATGATCCATTACCTCCAAAATGAATCACTTGAAATATTAAAGTCATTTCACTTTATTACATAAGTGCTTTATGAAAATAAAGTCACTTTAAAAATAGAAGGTACACTTTATTAAAATGTCACTTTAATAAAAGAACCACTTAAAACAACTTTATAAAAGTTATTACAAAGTTAAGTTCTTGGTAGTGTAAACATTAAGGTAACATCCACATACAAGACAAAACATGCGGAGTACCTCCCGAGCTAAAAAGCTAACAACCTAAACCTTACAGTGTTCGCTAGTGGAGTGGGGCTCCAAAGAAATATTAGACCCTTTGGCCGAGTATTTTAAAGGAATCTTCCATGACTATGGATTTGTTGATATTGTTCCTATTGAGTATGTTCCTACATTGCGCAACAGAAGAGTAGGGTTAGAGAGCATAGCCAAAAGACTAGATAGAATGTACATGTCAGAAGACCTTGTCTCTTCGGTTCGGAGGTACAGATATTGGGTTTCTTATCCTTACATATTTGATCATGCTCTAGTTGTGTTGCAGTTTGACGATGGACAATGACATATAGGTTATCCTCTCAAACTAAACCCTATCTGGTTGGAAGACAAGGGTTTCATTGATTTAGTTTCTTCAGTGTGGAAGTCCACAAAATTTGATTTAGAACCTTCAGCGATGAGAAGATTGACCTATGGAAATTGAAATCTCTAAAACACAAAGTGATTGGTTGGGGGAAATTACAAAAGAAGTTGAGATTCCTCGAGTTAGAATTTGTAGAGGACGACTTAGAAAAGTCATACAAGTCCAAACCCAGTGGGAGGGAATCGGTGGATATTTATATCTATATCAAAGAGCTCGAAAATAAAAGGAAGAAGTACCTCTTAGTCGAAGAAGAAACGTGGAGACAAATGAGTAGGGCCATTTGGCTACAACAAGGAGAATGGAATACAATTTTTTTTCAACATTATGCTAGTCATGCAATATGGGAGATGAAGGATGAATTTGGCATTAGTCATATTGGACATGAAGACATCGAGACTGAAGTTGTGAGACACTTAAAATCTTTCTACGTTGATTCTGGGAAAAACATCATTATAGATAGGGTGAAAGAAATGCAATATTATCCTAGCTTCTTCTCTGAGAGAGATGTTTAGGAGCTTGAGAAACCTAGTTCTGTAGAAGAAATTAAACTAGTACTGAAGAGTTTTTCCAAGGAAAACAGCGTTGGACGAGATGATTAGACGGTGGAATTTGTTCTCACGTTCTTAAATTTCATTGGGAATGATGTTATGGAAGCAGTGGAGAAGTCCAGGAGATTTGGATCGATGTTAAGTTCATTAAACTCAACCTTTATAACACTTATACCTAAGGTGGAGAATCTGTCTAGTTTTGGGGACTCCAGGCCTATTGCCCTTTGCAATCTAGCATACAAAATCATTGCAAAGATCATAGCGATCAGATTAAAGTCATATCTTTCTAAGTCCTTATCATTGGATCAGTTTGGTTTCTTAAAGGGAAGGCATATATTGGATGTTGTAGGAGTAGCACATTAATGTTTACACAACATAAAATTCAAAAAATTGAAAGCCTTATTATTAAAAGTGGTTCTCTAAAAGGCTTACGATTGTGTTAATTGGGATTTCCTTAAAATAGTCCTATTAAAGATTGGTATTGGACTAATGCTAACAAAATTGATCATTAGATGTGTAAACACAACATCCTTTGTGATTCTGGTTAATGGTGCGCTTACTTGATTTTTCAAAAGTGTGGAGACTAAGACAAGGTTTCCCTTCATCACCTTTAGTTTTTTTGTTTTTTTTCTACTTATGGAGGGTCTCCGTGTAATGCTCAAGCACTCGCAAGGATATGGTAAAATATCAGAGGTTAAAACCTCAATACTACTTAATATCGTTCTCTTACTATTTGTGGACGATGTCTTGATCATGACCAAAGCCCTGGTTTCCGACTCCAAGGTGATACAATCAATTTTGTCCTTATTTTGCAGAGCGTCGGGTCTAGTCATAAATCACCATAAATATTCCTTTCATTATTAAGGTATTAAGGATTATCCGGTATACTACTAGAGATGGCTTCTGCAAAAATTTGAAAGAAGGATCAGGATTTGGTGTCATCGTTGGTTGTCTTTCGGTGGGGGAGGTACTCTCTTGTCAAATTTTACAATTTATGTTCTCTCCAGGATTAGACAATTGATGTTTAGGTTTCTGTGGTTGGGCTGTGCAGATTCCGAACGAATGCATATTTGCAAATGGGAGGACCTTGCAAAGCTAAAATCTTAAGGTGGTTGGGGTTTCAAGAATCTGACTTGGTTCAATGGAGCGTTGGCTGCCAACACTCTATGGCAATGTCTAATGAAAGATAGACTTTGGCACACGGTGATAATGGACAAGTATCTTCCTTCATCCTCGGTGGTGGCTTGGCTCAAAAGACCCTGGATGAGCTCTCACAAAGTCTCCAACACCTAGAGATGCCTACTCAAATCTTTTCATGTGGTGGCACATTGCATTGCTTGGAAGCCAGGATCTGGAATGAGCATCTCACTTGGAGAAGACTCCAAGGATTTTTCTATTCCAAGCTGGAGGAACCGTAGGTGTTGCTGCCCCTCTGGCTGTTTCACTCAGAGCTATCAAGAACTGCGCGATTCCAACGCCATCAGTCACGCAGTGGTTCAAATGCAAACCTAATATGAGGCCTCCGCATTGTAGACGCGTTACCTGTAAAAGATTCAAACATAAAATATCAATCCATACCATGTAAACAAATGATCACGGCTTATGGACTTGCAATTGCTAGTATTTTCTATAGGACATTTCTTCTTGTGTTATCGATTAAAACACCGCAATCCACCCTAAATTTCTTGTGAAACTCAAAACACTCAAACTAAATGCAATTGCTAGTATTACAAATATATATATCCATAATTCAAAGTAGTGCAGCCAGCCATGATGACTTGCTTTCTCCTAACTAATTGACAAGCACACATACCAACCTGACAAAGAAGAAGTGGAGAGAGATGCTTGAGCGTTATTTATAAAGTCATGAGCACGAGGAATGATCCGATGCTTGAGCGTTATTTATAAAGTCAAGAGCACGAGGAATAGGTGGAGAGAGATCTCCCAAGTCTTCCAAGGAAATATCTGCATCGGCCTCTACATGAAGAACTCCTTCACCAGTGCAGTCCATTTTAAGCTTGCCCTTATCGGCTTTTCTTAATCTTCCAGCAAAAGGATAGTAATCCACCGGAATCTTGGCCAGAGCCTCTCCAGTAACTTCGACTGGATCCTGATCATTCTTTCCATTACTATTCATGGAAATGTCACGGTGTACTGGTGGATAAAACAAAAGTGCATTGACATGAACCCTTGATGAAAATGAATCGTCGATGTTGGTAAGATAAAGAGGTTGGGTGGAGTAGGGCGGTTGGGGGTAACCAGGAGGGGTGGCCCTCTATTGACTGTGAAATTGCGGAGAGACTCCTTTGGAAATAATAGAGGGCGAGGAAGACGAGCTGGAGGTGGTGGCTGCGCCTGTCTGGCCGCCGTACATCCCAATCTCGATCCCAAGACCGCCATCTAAACACGGCAGTTGCAAAGATTGCCAACAAATTAAGACAATGCTATCGCCACAGGAGAAAACGGAATGCTTTCTGAACACCTGCGTACTGTGGTGATCTTAGGAGCGCAAATTTATAAATGGCCACATTTGTTGTAATAACCTAGTTGTCAAGAGTAAATTCATTAATGCTGGTGTATGTTGAAATATATACAGAGAGCTTTAATCACTATGTCGATTTTGTCTGACAATAATTGTTAGCCCCTCCATTCTCATAATTGAATGCCCCACGAGGGCCTCCACTCTCTCTGATCAAATCAACAGCATGGTACCATGATGTTCCGGTTGTTCCGCTATGTCTCGAATGAATGCAAGTATTTATTGGAGGGATATATTGTTGGTAAAACGAATTATTTTTAATGGAGAGCAAAGACCTTGTAATACTAAATGTTTTGGCTTTTTTTTCGCAAGAGAAATTACTCAATTTTATATAAGGTATAATTTTTTTTACAATAGCTCTGAATCCAGACAAAGCCGAAATGTAACAAGAGCCAAAACAGTATTGTCCATGCAAGAACTTTGCTTACTAACTGCCAGGCGAAGAAAGAACTATCAATGGGTTCGGAAACAATACAGCCAACGCATGGAAAAACTGTGTAATTCTCATGGCATGTACAGTGCAGTCAAGCGTCCTATGAAGAGAAACATTAAACCTCGGCCATTGACAACACCAGTCTCCTTCATACTGCCTCGAGGGTGGTAGCACAAGGACAATGACTATCCCAGCACATCCATTAGATAAAAACTGAGGCACAAACTGGTACACAGGTGCAGTCAATCGCCCGAGAGGAATAGTCACCACAAACAATAAGTGAACCTGTCACCAGTGCCAAAACAATCAGATAGGAGCAAAGTGGAAATCGATGCACACAGAGTGCATCCGATGCAGCAATCTTGTATTATACTTCAAAGAGATTGTAGAAAGATGTTGGACTCTCCAATCCTCTGTCACAATGGTGGATGGACAGTCTGCCCACCACTTGACTGAGAGCTCTCTTAGAGAGTGCATCCGCTTCAGAATTGTAGGATCTGGGGAGATGGTGGAAGGAGATATCTGTGAAGGAACGAACCAGCAGGTGAGTGTTGTGTTTCCAGCCCTCTACATGAATGGAATGGAGATTGCACGATCCATTAATCCAGTCTATGATTACTTTAGAGTCACCTATGACCTGTAGGTGATCTAGGGACCAAAAGGAAGCCAACACTAGTGTTGTCCATAAGCCAAGAAGATCGGCTTTGGTATTCGAACCCCTACCACAACAAAGAGACCACTTTGTAGTCCTCTCTGGATGAGATTTGAATGTGCCACCAGCACCACAACATAAACCGGTCGACTGCGCCGCTCCATCAAAAAAAGCTACAGAGTAGCCTGCCGGTAAGATATAATCCACCCCTTTGTGAAGATGTGCCAAGTCTGAAGATTGCTGCCAATGGAAAGCGACTTGTGTTCTATGGCAGACCGCCCGAGGAGAAGGGGAAGCATCCTCAAAGAGCACCTTGTTACGCTCTAGCCAAATGTGCCAGCTAACTAGAACTGCCAGGGTAGGAGGCGCAGCTTGGACAGTATACCAGGAGTGGAAACATGCAGTAAAAGTGACACCGGTCCAGAGGAAAGGAAGGGAGAAGTGTTGCAGGGTGTGCTTCCAGATTTTTTGAGTAAAAGCACAGTGTATAAACAGGTGATGAATGTTTTCTGAGTCTCTTCTACAAAGGACACAAATCCCAGGTCCTTGCCATCCTCTTCTAAGGAGATTCTCCCAAGTGAGGAGTTTACCATTTACACCGAGCCAAAAAAATAACTTAAGTTTTAAGGGAATCCGCCAAGTCCATAAACGACGTAGCCACAACGGCTAAGCCTCGATCACCCTATCCGGACGGAGCGCAGCATAAACATTCTTGGCTTCAACAGTCCCCGATCCATCGCCCCCTGTCCAGGTGAGGGTGTCCTGTGCATCTGTGAGGGAGAGGCCCGAGCACTTTAAGGCAGCCGTGAAAGAGTCAAGCTCCAAAGCTGTAGGTCCTCCGAGGGCCAAATCACTGTTGTGCAACCAATGATCAGGAAGGGGAAAGGCACGGTTCTCTTTCTTTCTTTACAGCTCAGGTCACTAAATGTTTTGGCTTGTCGACACATAGTTGGGA
>JZKD02S0691927.1:109338-120883 GCA_000966675.3 Picea glauca
TGATGCTAATCATATAATTGACTGGTCTGTGATCCAGGTGGAACCAGAGGGAGAATTCCTGCCAGAACCCCAATGCATATTGGACAGAAGGGAAACCCGACTCCGGAACAGAACCATTGCACAGGTCAAGGTGCAGTGGAAACATTTTGGGCCAGATGAGGCTACATGGGAAATGGAGGATGCCATGAGACAAACATATCCGATTTTGTTTACTTCTGTACATTTAATTCATGTTAGTAGCTAAGAACATCGAGGACGATGTTCCTTTTAAGGGGGAGGGAATTGTAACACTCTGTTTCCCCCAGATTGTAAATATAACTGGACTGGCCAAGGACTATGGAAAACTCATAAGTATGAATATGTGATGTAAATGGACCTGCAGGAAGAGGTCAATGAATGTGAATAATATTTTGAATTTATTGCAGGACTGCTGAGAGGGGATGTGCAGAAAAAGAGACCACGATGGAAGTGGAAGGCACCTGAAAAGGTGGCGTCAACTTCCACCGAGAATAAAATACCGTATTTGGACTCCACTGGCCCGAAGAACCAAAAGTGGCTCGCTGGCCCTGAAATTCAATGCCTTGCAGGCTGGTAGGTTGATGGCTTGATGAGGGATGGGGAGGTGAACTGCCTGTCCATAGAGCCATCATGACTGACCAGCGTGAGGGTAATCGTGCCACACGCAACCTCGCGAGAGGATAAGGCGTATGGCAGAAGCGATTGGGGGACAGACGCGAGGGGAACTTTGGCATTACGCAGAGTGAGTGATAGCAGAGAGGGAGGATTGCAACCTTCGCTCCTGGTCACTGGTAGACGGAGAGACGTAGTCTCAGAGCATCGTGGTCTCAGCTCGGGGGTGGCTAGTGGTAAATCCGTTGGGAGTCGCTATGCCTACGGTTGGGTGGAAACGAGCACCCCTCTCAGTAGTTGTACCCACTTCTGGTGTTATTTCTGATAAGTATTTTATGTATTGCATCTTGAAATTCATACACTGATATACATATATATATGTATGTAAATATACTCACAGCACTGTAAGATTGTGAACAATTTTAGTGTAAAAATGTCTGTGAATGTTTTGATGATAATTAATGGACATATGCTTGTGATAGAGGAAGCCATGCACGACTTACATCGATAAACATGAATCTAATCATGCCTAAGTTGAACCAAGTCAGATCTCCAGCCAGTTCTCGGGAATTTGTCTTCCCTTATCGGTATCCAGGAATGCCCTAGAATAGACCTCTTCACGAAGATTCCCCTCCTTAGAAAGGTTCACCAAGAACCTAGAAAAAGGGCGTGAATGTGCAAGTCTTAACAACCTTGCGCGAAGAGGAATGACCCTCTTGAAATCCCGAAGTAGCAGCATAAGGATAAGTATTGATCAACGGATGAGATCCTGTTGGGGAAACTATGGTCATTCACGACCGTTAAATTGAAGGAACGAATGAGGGCGTTAAATGCCTTAACCCTTTTTCCTCTATCTTCGAGGATAGCGAGGAAATCTAAATCGTAGACCCCAGGCTCCATGAGAACATCTGGACCGTTGATTTTTCCACGTCCAAGGAGCAGTAGAAAAGGGCACGGCATTGGGACCGATCTAATCGTCAGATTTGAATTACAAATCCCGACAGTCGTTAGATTTTTTGGGAGATAGACGAGGGTCAAGCCTCGTGAATGGGGGAAAAACGGATCCGAGCCATCCATCCAAGGAGGACAGGTGGCAGAGATCCAGGGAATTCGTGAACTCGGAGGTTCGCGAGATGGGATTCCAAAAGTTGGATGTTCCAAGTCACGAGTGGCGAGGTCACGAAAGGATCCGAGCCATCCATCCGAGGAGGACAGGTGGCAGAGATCGAGAGATCTCGCGAACTCGGGAGTTCGCAGGGTAAACGCCCAAGTAATTAGTGTTAAAAGTCGCGAGGCGCAAGGACACGAAGTGGCGAGAGAATCAGAGCCATCCATTCGAGGAGGAAAGGTGGCAGAGATCCGGTGATCTCATGAGCTCGGAGGTTCGCGGGGTAGGAGCCCAAAAATTGGACGCTCCAAGTCACGAGTGGCGAAGCCACGAGAAGATCAGGACCGTCCATCCGAGGAGGACAGGTGGCAGAGATCCAGGGATCTCGCTACCTCGGAGGCTCGCGAGGTAAGATCCCAAAGGTTGGGAGCTCCAAGTCGCGAGTAGCGAAGTGCCGAGAGCCAAGCGCGAGAGAACTCATGGCAACACTTCAAGGTGGGGCCCGTGTGATTGACGGGTGGACCCGCATCGCTTAGAGAAGGGAGTCAATGCTCCGTTGATTCCTCGTGTCTCGGTAATCCACTTTGTGAAGTAATCGACTTCGACAACAATGTATTTGTGTCCATTGTTGGATGGGGGATTACAAGTCATGAAGTCGATGCCCCATTTACAAAAGGGGTCGGCCGTAATAACTGGGTGAAGAAGAGCAGGTGGTGCTCGGGCTTTGTTGGCATAAAACTGACATTTATTTCATCGCTTTACGACGTGAATGCAATCGTGAAACAATGTAGGCCAAAAGTAACATGCTCGGATGATTTTCTGAGCAGTGGACAATATCGAAAGATGGCCCTCGCACGCGCCGCTATGGCAGTCGTTCAAGACTCTATCGGCCTCATCAATAGTCAAGCATTGACAAAGTATGGTGTCGACCCCTCGCCGATATAAGATATCTCCGATGAGGAGATAGCGGGGGGCTTGGTGGCGAATAGGATGGTGAACATCTCATGAGAGGTGGTTACCAAACTTTTGGGTTCGGAGGTAGACGAGGAGGTCGTCGTACCGAGGATCATCCAAAGTGATATAAAAGAGATGTTCATCGGGGAAGTCGGTATTGACGGGGGCACTGGTAGTATCAGAGGGGAAGGCCATGACAAGTTCGACGAGGAAGAGAGCTTTCTTGCTCTTGGGTGTTGAAAATTCAAGATCATACTCCTGAAGGATAATGATCCATCGAGCAAATTTGCCGACGACTGAGCAAGTATTACATAGGGTTGGAATCTGCTACGACTTTGGTTGTGCGAAGCAAAATGTAATGGCGCAGTTTCTAGATTGCGAGGACGACTGCAAGGGCTACAGTGGCGGGCGGTGATGGTGTTTGATTGAGTGGAATTAGGTTTTGTAACTCGGGTAGAGATGGGCATTTGTTGGTTGGGTGTCCATTTTTCTCACATGACGCGCAAGGAGGTTGAACGTGTGGGAGAAGTGGAGCTATGGGCTCCTTCTTCTTTTACCTGCCCCTAGCTGTGGCAGGGAGGTTAGTGAGTGGGGGTGTAGAGGGTATGGTGGGGGTGAGTATGGGAATCGTCATTGGGATTCCTTCCATTTGGGGGGGAAGGGATGGTTGAGGAACCATCTCTGGTGGATGTAAATACCAAACTTGAATTGCCAACACCATATTAGGGAGGTTAAGCGTTGCGGCTACTTGGAAAGATTGTACGCCTGGTGGAGGGTAAAAGAAGGGGATTTGAGTAATGTCTTGGGGAACTGTCTCCCAAACTGGGATATGGCCTTGGGGAGAGGTGAAATCGTGAACTGGTGGATTCAATGAGTTTGCAGGAAGCTCGTGAGGGGGGAGCTCTGTGACTAGTAGGACGTCAGATATGATAGAAGCCTCCCTGGGAGGAAGGGTATCCTCCATGTTAGTTCCTTTGGATGATACGACGCATACCTGATTGGAAGGATGAAGGAGCGGTGGTGCACCATGGTAAGTTCCTAACAATGATGGGTCTTTGAAAATCCCGGGACCCATTTCGATGAGTGAGTATGCTTCATGACTAGTGTGGATGAGAGGGAGAACGTTATCGATGTTGGTAGAAGGGTTAGTCTCATAATGTGAGACTTGGTCAATGGTAATGATCTTCCCATTATGGGGGAACATCATGGTTCAAAAGACGGAAGAGGAAACTTCCTTCATAGCGTACATGTAGCTACGACCGAACAAGATATTATAATCGAGTGGGGCATCAATAACTTCAATGTCAATGAGAATGGTCTTTCCCCCGAGTTCTACAGGGACATTTTGGAAGAGCCCTTCAGGAGAAGATGGTCGTCCGTCATAAGCTCTTAAGGTAATGATAGATGGTATGAGTTCGGGGGAACCAAGTTTCTGCCATACAGACTTGGACATAATGCATGTGGATGCACCTTCATTGATGATGCACTGATGAATTGTAATGTTCTGAATTTTCACTGGGATTTGAAAAATGATTAGAGTAGGAAGGCGAGGTTCTCTGCTATCGAGATCAAATGTGATGAGTTGAGTATCTGTGGGGTCAACTGCCCCCAAGGTGGAAAGTAATGATTTTCGCTGAGTGGGACAAGTTTGAAGGTCTTCTAAGACTGACATGGAAACCGGGGATTGTGCTAAGCCATCGATCAAATTGTAATTATGAGCTGCCCTAGGCTGTGGGTTGTGGACATTCCTGCGCAATGGGATGCGAGGGATGTGAAGAGGTGTTTCTGCATTAGGGCGAGGAATCACCAATGGGGGTCCCGTTGGTGCTGGGATTGTTTCTAGGGGAATGGAAGGAGACTCAGTGGGTGCACGGTACTGACGACTACATATTTGCAGAAGGATTTCTTCCTCACTGGTGAGGAGGATAGTATGATTTGCGAGATTGTTTGGATTGGGATACTATGCCAATTGTGGTGGGGTAGGCTGCATATCTTGTTGGGTGTTTATCACACCCTGGTGTGGAATGGGGTTTTGCAGCATGGCTGGGGGTGGTTGTTGCACGTATTGTTGTGGTGCCTGCTGAGGGGCAAGTGGTGCTGGAGGATGTGGTACACTTCCTGAGTCTTTCATCCATTTAAAATCAACGATTTGGGGGCAATGATGAGTATAATGACCGAACTCACCGCAAAGGGCACAAGGGAAGGTGGTTCTAATAGTATTATTATTTCTCCCTTGACGCCTGTTGTTATTGCCCCCTTGGGGGTTCTGATTCCCTTGATTTTGGTTGCCCCTAGTAGATTGGTTCTATTGGGGGTGATTCCCGCCTTGACCTGGGTTGCTATTGTTCCTATTTTTTCCTTTCTTTTTGGCATTATTCGACTGATGGGTCAGATTTGCCGTATTCAGCTGTTCAAAATTTTGATATTGCTGAAGGGGAGAGGGTTGAACAAAATTCACCCCAGCGTGAGGGTGTGGGGGAGCTATGGGCTGTGGAGGACCAGGGAATGGAAAGTACAGATTCTATGGGAGTTGTGATCCGTAAGGTACATAGGAAGGCATGGTGCTTTCCCTAGTACTTAGAGTATAAGCTGAGGTAGAGGGGGTACCAGAGCTTGTTTGGATAGGTGGGTGTATTGGGGGTGTCGGCGATGGCCCACTGATGGGTGGAGGAATAGAAACAGGGTATGGTTGTTGATAAGGAGGTGGAGGGTAATAAGAGGTGCCCCATATGCCGAAGGATATTGAGGTGTGCCATACATTGGTGGTTGTTGGGGTTGTGGACTATGGTGTGTGGTATTACCAATCAATTCGTCTACTAAGTGAGACATCTCGGGTTTGTCTTTGCCGAATGGCATGGGTTTTGGGAGATCAGGAAGTACTGTGTACAAGTACCCTGATTGTGAATAGATGAGGTCATATTGTTGAGCCTTACTGATGGCTTCTTCTTCTAATTGAGGGAAGGTGGAAGCTACATCTTTGTCGAGGAGAGAGACAAGTGATCTGAGAAACCAGTCAAGACACTGTTGTTTGGTGGTTTTGGCTTTACACAAACTACGTCATCTACGCCACTTGTGAATGTGATCAGCGATATGTGTGGCTGATGTTTGTTTAAAATTAGAGAGTAGTTCAAGACCATTGTCATGGTGGATTGGTAATTGGAAGAAGGTCAAAAATGCTTTGGCCAAGGACTCGAAAGTTGCATGGGACCCCGATTTTTCGTCTACATACCATTTAGCTGATGGGCTAGTGAGTGTGTGTTGAAATAATTGTAGTCAGATGGAATCATCCATAATGTTATTGGAAGAGCACCATAAGTGGAAAGTAATGACATGGTTGGCAGGGTCATCCCCTGCCTTTCCTTCAAACTTGGGGATATATTAAGGTAGTTTGGTAGGCATTGCAGGCCATATGGGGTCATGCAATATAGGATCATTTGTGAGTTTGCTTAGATCTGGTATGTTAAGAGAGGCCAAATATGGAATCTGGAGTGGTGGCGGAGGATTGGTTCCAGCCATGGTGTGAGTGTTCTGTGAACCTAACCCTTGAGGGGGGCTAGGTGGGTTGGTACTTCCCCCTTGAGAGGAAGTTGCCCCCTCGCTTCGGTGTAAAGGAGAGCGAGTGGACTGTGGACCTTGGGAATTAGACCCAAGTAAGGTGGAACCAAGCAAAGTTGATCCTAAGATAGTGGCACTCATTGGAGTGTGTGAAGGTGGGGCTGATGAGTTAGCAAGATTATGAACTCCCCCTAAAATAGGAGTGAGGTTCAACAAGTGTCTGGAACGATGGGGGTTCTGTGGGTCCCCTATGATGTCCAACTAGTTGAGTGGATGTTTGTGATTTGTGGTGAGAGTAATAAATAAACAAGAGCCTTTTGTTGCAATTTTTTGAACTTTACATGATATATATCTAAATCAAAATGTAATCAGAAGTGCATCATACATACAATATTTTGAAAAAGAAGCATATATGTGGATAAGTGGGTTTTGTCTGTGCGGGGGATCAAAGAAAAAAAATGCTCGTGTCCTAAAAGACGTAACAACCTTCCTCTCAAATAGCACTGGACCTTCCAATAGTACTCAACAGTGGGGTTTGAAGTCACCGGAAGAGAAACTAGTGAAGGACGAAGTAATCAGTTATAATGAGGGGTAAAGGGGGCATATTCTGAAAGAGCTAGTGATATTTCCCAATAGCCACACAAAATCCGATCAAGGTGCAATTGCAGCCCACAATTGCCACTTGGGTAGATGTCCTAAAATTTGGTCACTAGGTACCTTGGTCAAAGTGCGACATTTAGATTTTTAGCCTAAGAAATGGGTCACGGGCCGGATCCTGTCCAAGAGGTGGGTGCCTCAAAGGGGGACGCACAGAACAACCGAACCTCGACCTTCAACCCTTCACGGGTATCTCCCTGCCTTATGGTTTTAGGAACACTTAACTTGGAGGATTTTCAGTTCCCTATTTGACAACTTCTATTGTTTTGACAATGTGAGAACCAGATAACGAGAAGTTATTTAGATGCCTATCCCTAAAATCCTACCTAGACTAAAAAAATTCTTTTGGCACCTCCTCTGGAGGAAAACTTAGTGATTTTTTAGAAAAAATTTAGATGTGGCTTGTTTGAGAGATCGGGGGTGTGATCCAATCTCGTTGAAATTAAATGGGAGTGGATAGTTTCGTCAAGAAAAGGGTGGGGTGTTTCAGAATCCCTTTGGAGGAAACTTACTTTGACCTCCACGTTTCGAGTGGAAAACTATGTGAGTGATAAGTGACTTTTGTGTGTGAATAAGTGAAACTGTGCCAATGTTTTAATGGATTAAGTGTCACCTTGCTGCATGTGGACTTCGCTTGGTCCTTTACAAGTGTTGATTACCTAATTAACTAAATGTCTTTGGTACAACCTTGCGTAATTCAAAAGTCCCTAGGAAAATAGCATGTAGACATGTGGGTCATTTACTATTCCTTTAACTACCTATTGTGATTTAATCTAAGAAAGATTTGAAACTATCCTAGATTGTGATCACGTGGGCATGTATGGGTCCGTTACAAAACCTTTAAACTTCCTTAGTGATTTAATCTAAGAAAGTAAATTTCAACACTATCCTATCTTTGTAGCGTGTGGGCATGTATGGGCCCATTACAATCTTGAGATGTGTTTGAAAAATAAACTAAGAGGAGTCCCGAGGGGGCTGTTATCCTCTCCTAAAGGTTTTAGTCTTTTTAAGGGAGATGAATTTGTCCTACAATCTTTTTCTGATTCTCAAGGTCCCTTGAAAGCGCGAGAGAAGAGCATACAAAGCGATTGTTATCCAACTTCTGGTCCCAATGCAAGTTTTATGTGATTACAAATGATTCCAACTTATATTTTTAGTCAAAGCAAGCCGTACATGTGGAAAAATGAAAGCAAAAGAGGAAATAATGATTTTAAACCCCCTAAGTGACTATGTGTTTTGACTAATCCCTTTATATGAAGAGAGAACTAAGTGTGGTGCAGATTACAATATGCATGAAATCACTTTTAAGAAGGCTAGGGGCTTTCCCTAAATCACAAACAAGCTTACAATGTGTATTTTTCTACACAGGTGTGCAGGTCTCAGAGTAGACAGAGGTGCACTGAGTGCATGTGCACAACCCGAAACCGTCTTTTGGGCACATATGCGCAGAACAACACTATGATTTTTGCACACGTGCACACGATGTGTGTCTGTGGGCCAAAAAACCGGCACACAACTAACACATGGTCGTGAAGAAAATTTCGGATGGAATTCTCTCAATTCAACTTTGAATTGGATGTTTTGCAGGTGGGCTTGGGCCGGTTAAGGTACCTGCAGGTTAAATAAACCAAAAGAAGAGCTAGAAAAACCCAAATGGGGTAGGAAATTGATACCTTTTCCTAGTAGAGTCGCCAATCTGTTGCGCCTCTTTTGTCACCTAAATGAGCAAAACAAAGGTGCTTACAAACTTAGTTGGGTTAGCTAAGAAAGACAGTTGTAAAGGAAAGGGTTAGAGAAAGAAACATAAAAGAACAAACTAAGAATTAAACTAAGAAAATAAAAAAACAACTAAACTATTGAGCATAAGGACATAAGAACAAAAAACCAATAAGACTCATGTCACCAATGGCAAGGATTATATTAGTGAAAGAAAACACCAAGAAGAAAAAGGACTATGGGTCCCTTCTTCCTCCAAGGGAGGGCTCTTGGACCCTCACAACTAAGCTCTTCTTACAACTTTGAATGAAATGGTGAAAGAATCCCAAGCTAATCCACTCAAGAGGTGAGATGGATTGCCCAATGTAATGGTGCTAGTATACTCTTGATGAGAAAAGAGGATTCCTCAAGAGAATAGTAGCAGCATAACTTTGCTAATGAATTCCTTGAAAATGAAGTGCACCCATGGCTTTGTTTTATAGCACCACTTTGAGGTATTGTAAAACCAGCTTGTAGTATGAAAAGAGGCTATTTAGGGTATTTTCAGGTCTTTGACCAGCCACCCAGTCAGATTTAGCTGAGATTTGGGTGTCAATTCAACTTGGAAGTTGAACTAGAAGCTTGTGGGAAGCCGACCAATCTCATAAATGTGCCATTCTCACATGTGCACGACTTTTAGTGACCACAGTCGTGCATCATGCGCATGTGCATTTTTCCTGCGTTTCTAGATAGCACATGTGCGCACGCGCCCTGTATAGTTATAACGCACTTTAATTTTATCACTGGTTGTATAGTTTTGGACCTTTTCGAAATGATTTTGTGGTAATTTCGGTCCATGGGTGACCTCATAACTGTTTAACGATGCTGGATTCATGTAACCATTTGCGAACGAAATTTCAGTGATAACAACTGCTATAATATTTCATTAAGTTCTTCTTTCATTAATTCCTAATTGGTAATTTGACACATGCTTAAAACTTAACCAAGTCTTTAAAGATAATTTTTGGATCAAGTGGTATCAGAGAAGGTTGACGGTTGGTTTTTGAGTTTTGCATGATTACCAGGGAAAAGATGAGTCATGGTGAAGGAGAGATTGTAAAAGGGGATCCTGAGAAAGATGACTTCTCAAAGTGAGGAGATGGCATCGGAAGAAGGCATGTCTCAGAACAAATAGATTTTCAAAAGAATTTATTCACCATGTATGAGATGGTAAAGATATTATATGAGGATTACTTGGAATGAAAGAGACATTTCCAAGGGGAATATTCCAAACAAGGAAGAAGTGAAGAAGGAGAGGATCCTCCTAAAACTCCTCCTTCACCTCCTTCTTCTCCATCAACTTCTTCTTCTTCAAGTACAAGTTCAAAATCCACCACAAGAAAACATTCCCATAAACATAAACATGATATGCCTTTATTTAAACTTGATGTGAAATTTGAATTGCCCATGTATGATGGTGAAGTCAATGCTGAGAGAATTTATAATTGGGTTAGAGAGATGGAAGTTTATTGCAGTGTGCAACAAATCAAAGATGAGGCAACCCAAATCAAGTTGGCATCATTTCGTCTTGCAGACACAACACTCATCTGGTGGCAGAGTAAGTTGCAAAATGGCATGCAACAAGTTGGTAATGTATTTCCATCATGGCAAGATTTTGTTTTTGCACTTAGAAATCAATTTTATCCTTTGGGTTATAAGGATAAATATTTAATTGAATGTCAAGGTTTTAAACTAAGAAAAAGACAAATGGTGCAAGAATACACAGATGAATTTCGTAAGATGGAATTAATGTTAAATATTCCATTACATACCCAAGAAACTCCTATGAAGTATATAGGAGGTTTACCTGCACATATTCGTAACGTTGTATTTATGTTTGGACCTACTAATCTTGATGAGGTTTATGTTCAAGCAACATACATTGAAGCAGAGAAAACAAGAGTTGGTGTATCAGGGGAATCGTCTTCAAGGAAAGAGGACAAAAGGAAGGGGAATGGAAAGAAAGAAAATTCAGTGACAAGAAAGGAAGATAATCTCTCTTGCAAGCATTGCGAGAAAGAGGGGCACGATGATGACCATTGCTGGCAATTGCACCCAGAGAAGAGACCAAAGTGGTTCAAAGAAAGGAAAGGGAGGCAAACAGTTGCAACAACAACACAACCAATAGACTTGGGATATGATTTAGGTGATGAGACTAAGATCACATCAGTTGGTTTGATAGGTAAAATTAGCGATGGATATGTTTCTAGAAGTAAGTTGTTTCACATAAGGGTGATAATGAAACATTCTAAGATCGATACATTGATAGATATTGGATCTCAATCTAACTTGATTTCCGAGGAAGTGGTTAAACAATTGGGATTGACAACTAAGATACATCATAAACCTTACTCACTTAAATGGATAAACAACAATCATAAATTGCACATAACAAAGCAATGCACTTTAAATTTTGCAATTTCATCAAAGTTTGTGGATGAGATAATGTGTTATGTGGTGCCACTCAATGAATCTGGAATGATCTTAGGAAACCCTTATTTGTATGATCGTAAAGAAAGCTTCTACAAGGAACATAATCAATATCACTTAACTAAAGAAGGCAATAAATATGTTGTACATGCTCATCAAATAAAAACAAATCAATATCTACAAACAATAGAACAATTAAGGAAGGCAGCTTATGCAAGCAACACACCTATAATTGTGCCAAGTAAAGCAATTGATCTTAAGCATGAACATAAGATGGTTGTAGAATGGAAGTTCAATCATACTTTGCTTCAAGATAAGTTAATGTCGTGCAAGTACTTCAAACATATTAGCTCATTTGAAATCATATTTATGATGTTATCGCTACTAATGTTTTCAACATGGATGGTAGTGGCTTCGGTAAGATGTGAAAGAGTACAAGTGGCTAACAATATGCTT
>JZKD02S0691927.1:201831-238711 GCA_000966675.3 Picea glauca
TATACTGAACAGACAGATACCCAGAATGAGAAGTCGGCCCAGGCAGTTAGCCAGAATTAGTATAAATACAAGAGGCCAGTTCTCATTCTGGCAGGCAGTCTCAGAATTGCAGAGCATCACTTGTGTGCACTGTAGGTTCCCAGTTTCTTCGTAGGTTTGGAGGAGAGCTTCCGTTGCAGCTAGCAGTTATGCTTGGACTATCTCTTGGTTAGGGTTTGGAACATCTAATCAGCTCTTGTTGATGCGCTATCCTTGGGGAAAGGTGTGCTACCCTTTGTTTGGCTATCTAGCCTAGGGTTTGCTTCCAGAGTGATTCTCTATCAAGGTTAAGGTGCTTGGAGGGTGGCTTCGGCCTATGGTTGGGTGACAATAGAGATATTGTCAATGGTAAAATGAGCACATCCATTATATTCTAAGAGGAGACCTACTGAAAGGAGAGCATTAAGGAATATCTCATGATTTAGCACGATGTACAAAGTAGGAGATTGATGATTTGGAGTAACTCTGACGAAGAACATGTTCATGAATCAATGACCTTGTGCATATTTCGCATGCACCAGATGCAAGCAATGCACGGAAAAGACCCTTTGAATAGTAGCCAATAAGGAAAATTGTCCACAAAGGCGAGGAAACCACTAATAAGGCTAATGGAATACAAGACACTGCATGAATCCCAATGTGTGAATAGATTTCTTACCGTCGAACACAAGGGAAACCCTCCAGTCAACGACGAATGAGGAGATGTCGACTGTTGGATTCAAGGTTACCTACCCATAAGGAAAGTAGGACCAGGGTGCATGGTAGGACTATAGCTTCATGTAACTCTGAGACACATTGAGGGTATGGCCGACATGCAAAATCAAGATTTATGAGAAATGGCCGACACAGGATGATAGACATCCTTTGAATAAGAGCATGAGACATATGGATGGCTCTGGAAACATAAACTTAATGATGAAACTTTGTGATGTAGGAGGCACCAATAAAACTCTCCATAGGGACTGGAAGAGTAACCAGTTGAGGGAGTAAAATCTAAGTAGCGAGCTCAGCTTCCTAAGGTCATGCTAAACCCAAAATTTTGACGATAAATGGACTCAAAAGTTTGTGCTTTGTTCAAAGGCGACACAATTGCTGCCAACATAAGATAATACTCTTTTTGCACCCATCTTTTTTTGTTTTTTCATAGTCAAATGAATGCTATGATACAGAGGATCAAACAAGTGTGGCGAGTAAGCAACTAGTTCCAATAGTGGAACATACCTATGTTCAATGCAAGGAGGTGCATGCAGGATATGGACAGTCGGGGGAATATTTCCTCTTTGGGTATAGGGTGTCAAGATGCAAAGGATATAAACAAGGCTCTGCTTGGCTGATGATGCAAAATACTAAGGTGATAGGCTTATAATGCCAAAGTGAGAACCGACAATAGGCTCAATACTGCAAGCAAGAGAATGAGATGCAATTACATCTTAACACCAAAGAATGCCCTTTTTCATAAATTTAGTCTACTTGGTTTGAAAAAGGGTTAAACTTACACCAAATAGACATCCTTTCAAATCCAATTTATGAGTGTGAAAGAGACAAGTTCACTCAACATAATTTTTACTTTTTGAGAGAGTCGAAAAATAGCTTAAACCAAACTCGCTGGGAGTCCCATATGTATAGGTCAACATGATTATGAGCAAGAAATGAGGTTCAAATGCAAATTCATATATTATCTATAAGGGACTCCTAGTCCCACGAAAAAAATATCTACATGGGCGCCGATTGGCACAGAGGTTCTAATTAGGGCACCCATGTTTGGTAAGTCTATAAAATTCAATAAAGACACTTCTAGTCATAGAAAGAAGGTTTTGTGTCACTAATAAATGGCTTCGTACCTAAGGCATATCGAATGCAGTTATAGGATAATGCAAGTGTGCAAAACGGAGTGATGACCTATCCTATATGTTGGTCAACATAAATACTTGCCAAAATTATGAACGTGCGACATGATGTTATAAACCGCAATAATCCATGGATAAAACCACAAAAACCAACTCCATCCACTGCATTATTAGTCCACTAGGCCAAAATATTAGCAAAAACTATGTAAAGTGGGTGAATTTTTTTTATAAATAGTGAAAATAACCAATTTTACTATACCATTTGTATTTTTTACCCAAATAGTGCATTTTGGACCAAATTTCATTCGAGTTTCAACTGCGGATTGCGGGAGCTACGAGTGATGGAATTGAAAACCGTCTGGACCAAGTAAGTCTTCTTGCCATTCTCTTCATTTATATTGGTTTAAAATTTTCTTTTAGGCTTCAATTCTTGAGTATTTGAAAGTGTAAATTAGAAACTAGGGTATACGTGTGATGTAGATCATCGAGTCATGTATACACAACCCTATACGCAACTATTATAAAAAAAAAAACGTATATGTATCCCTATACATGACTGTGTAAGCTGCAGCTCCCGTACATGTCCGTGGGTTGAATTTTTAGAATGGTATTGACTCAAAAATTGATTTTAAACTTGTAGGATGGTGCTAGAGTGGAGAGAAAGAGAGCATGAAGAGGTTGATGTTGCAGTGGTAAGAGATCCACGGGCCCAAATGGAATTAAGAATATGTGGGATATATAAATTTTGGGCTCTCAAAGGTATGAGGGCTCAAGTTAGACTACTTTGGATGTTGGTGAAATACTGGGATCCAGATACAGAGGCCTTCAACCTCGATGGGCAACCATTGAGGATTGAAGTCCAAGACATATACTTTCTGACAGGATTGTCACGTCGGGGTGAGGTGGTGAGCCTCAAATCCTAGGGAGATGGGAGTGGCATGAACATAAAAGATTGCATAGCTGCTCATTGTGTTACATGGATCGAAAGGTAGGGAGCCAAATCCCAATAAGAGCAATAAACAACCTGAGTCTCAATATTAGTGTCCTAGTGTTGACACAAATCACAAGGTCGACCTTGTTGCATCAGGCATCAAGGCCACTTATTTTCTACTCGATAGAGTGCTTGCAACCCACGGTTTACGACTGGTGCACCTCACTTCTATCCAACATGAAGAGCCAACTAACATACTGCAAACAAGGTAGAAATAGGAACTTTGGGTTTGCATCTATCTTATGTGGTTTTTTCTTTGAGCGAGTTCCAGGTGTTGTGTTGTTTTTTTTCACTTGGGTGAGCAAAACAACAACACTTGTATGTCTAGATAAGCCTGCTAGACAAGTCAAAAGTTTGTGAGTGGGTTAGACAAACCAAACACACATGAAAACAAATAAATACAAATAAAAACAGCTCATAAATAAATGTTTGAAATCTTGAGAAACTTAGAACTATGAAAATCAAACAATGACCAACATATTGCTACCAATGGATCAATAGATTAGTAGGCAAAACATCGTAGAGAAAGGAAGGGACTTATGAGTCCCCTCTTCCTCCTTGGGAGGGCTCTTGATTTCCCTAATTGAGAGCTCTTCTATCCTTACAATAGAAGAAATGGAAAATGGTGAAGAAAAACAATGCCTATTCCCTCAAAAGGTGAGTGGAATGGCCTATTGCAATGATGATTGGAGGCTTCAAAGAGAAAAGAGGATTCTCAAGGAAGAATTCTTGCAGCATAACAATACCTTGAATATTTTGGTTTATTAGCACACCCATGGCTCTTATTTATAGCATCCATTCATGGAAAAATGTAATTGGTTCATAGTGTGAACAAGGGGCCTTTTAGGGCACCCTCTAGCCCTTGACCAACCCCAAGCTAGATTTCACTCAGATCTGAGTGTCAAATCATGTTAGGGGTCGGAATAGAAATGGTTGAGGGGCCGAAAAGATCCATACATGCACCGTTCATATAAGTGCACAACTTTTCTTGTAAACAATCGTGCATTTTGCGCATAGTGCGGGTTGGGGGATGTGTTGGCCTGCACATACTATGCACTATGCGCGCACTTCCTTTGGTGAATTTGCACACTTTAATTTTTGACCCAATTGTATATTTTTTTACCTTCTGGATGAATTTTGGTGTTGTAGGTGGACTAATTGTTGTTGGCATTGATATTTTTCCTTAACCATTGTGTGCAATGTTGCGGACGATTTTTCAGTGATAATAGATGCCCTCTAATGTGTGAGGTTAGGAGTATACATATAACCGAAATACATCAATGTTTCTTTTGCTGAGAGTTCCATTGTAATGAAGAGTGAGGAGAGGAACTGCAAGAGAGATCCGTTGGGGGGAGAGGGAAAACTATGGGACCCAAACCTTTATCTAGGGAGAAAAATAAAATATGTGTACAAACGAGGCTGACATGCCCCATGCTTTTGTCATGAAACCAAAACTTGAGACTGTAACTAAATATGGATGTTGATGTAGATAACTGCAATGCCCTTGGGGGCAGTTGATAATGACAGATGACAGTTATGAATGGTGAACAGACTCTGAAGTGAGACAAGGACGACTATATGAATTGTCGATGACTCGTAGGTATTGAGGGACTAACGAATTCAAAGGTCTTCGACTGGTATGAAACAACTGCAATAGTCACATAGTAATACCCACCATAACATGGGGGTTTGTTGAAGTTGAATGTTATGGGGGTTAACAAAATCGGAGAGCAATGATAATTATCTATGTTTCGTCCGAGACTCCTCATTGAAAATGTAATGAGAGTCAAGATATTGTCACCCTTCTGGAAACTGTGTTGATGTTGATAGGAAGGGAGACATGACTCCAAGAAGCAAGGGGCTTCGTGAAATCTACTGAGTAATAGGTGATATCAGGTACGGACAGGTAACATGAACAAAGTGAAGATGTTGTGAGAGTCAAGACTGCCCTTGGTTGGGGAATTTTGAAGGATGATTGGTAGCAACCGTAAATCAGGATCTAGTGCCATGGGGACGACTATATATGGGGTTAAATTGTGCCAGAGGCTAACAAAGTGGACAAACTCAGAGGTCATAGGTACATGGACTTGGGATACTATGGGTTCGTGAACAATGTTCGTATGAAAAAATAGTGCATGCCCCAACCAAGGGAGACATGGGTTGCTTTTCCAGGGAAAAGAAGGCCATCAAGGGTGACGATGAAAAAACTATGTATATGATGGAAACAAGGGCTTTTTACAATTACCAAAGAAATAAAGAATAATTTGGGTTGAGTATACAGATATAGAAACAGGTGCCCCAGTGAAATATGGCTTTCCTATTGAAGGCACAAGTTTGTGAAAGATAACTGGTGGGGGGTGGGGGCCCCATGGGTGGGTTTTTGTATTAGGTAAATGGATGGAGGACAATCTGCAGATGGAAAAAATGATGGTGGATGAGATGGAGGGATAATGATACTACGGAGATGCAGTCAAGAGGACCGAGATGATATGACCTGGGAGTCCATTGGGAAGCACTAGTACATATTGTAAAAATTTCGACGTTATTGCTAACCTTAAGGTTAGCAATATGATGAGAAGGAGTATGGGGTTCATTTTTGGAAGTGCATAAGACTATTGGGACTCCCATCCCTAGGGGGTGAAATCAAAATGAGTGTCAAGTTTCCAAGGGTAACTATGAATGGGATAACTCATGTGGGGGAGAGTGCTATCGGGTGACAATACCCAAATGCAGCAGAGGTAAAGGTACTATAGAGATGGATGTAAGGAACCTAAAGATAAATGTCAGAGGATGTGACTAGGATATGCAATTGATTTACTGAGGGAATAATTACATGACGGTGTTGAACATATACCTGAAGGGGCTGGAAGCATGAAAAACAAGTACCTGCACACATGAAAACCAAATACCCGACGTGAACAATATCTGATGATAAATAACATATAACAAATATTTGATAAAAGTGAAAGTGAGCATGCGTACCTGAACGTGATGTGAGAAAAAAATCTCCTCCAGGGCCAAATGACGATGATAACCCGGGGAATGTGAATGTGTAGATGGTGGGATCAAGATCCCATGGTTGAGAATGGATTGGAAAATGGAGGCTCTAGGCTCCTATAACAGAGTGTGGAATTTGGGAAGAAGGGGATAGATATGGATGGTGGGCCCACAATACCACCTCATTTATACCTGTCACAATTGGTGATCTGGAGACAATGATGGGAGGTGATTTGGAATATTACAAGATATTGGGGCTACTGATCAGGCAGGTGCGAGAGACAGGTTAGTGGTCGTATCATCCCGCACTTTGGGAATTTGATGGATGTTAGATAGGGATTGTATGGAGGGCCGTACAGGGTGTTTTTTAGGGTAGGTGCCCAACAATGTGATGGCTCATTTGACATAAACCAAATGTCATGATATTGTGGATGGTACCTCATTCGCTCTAGGACTCACTCACGACGAAATATAATGAATGTCAATAATGTGATCCTCTGTGGGGAGTGACTGAGAGGGCTCTGGCCGAGACGTGTGGCGCACTGCAGCTAATGTTTGGTGGAATTGAGGTAGAGCTGGGAAATAATGAGTGTAGTGGCCATATTCTGAATATATGGCACAAGCGAATTTGGTTTGCAACCCTTTATTGCATGTGGTTGAGGACTCCGTAGTAACAGTGGATGTACTTGGTGGAGTGGTGAGAAATGTGGTTTCTCTAGGGAGCTAAATCAGATTGCATAACTCATGAAGAGTAGGACATATGTTAGTGGGGTGTCCTTCTCATTCGCATAGTGCACGCAGAGGGTGAGCTCGGGGAGGAAGTGGAGTTGTGGGCTCGTTCTTATTTCGTTTTTCCCCAGTGGTGGTGGTGTTGCTTCTAGTTGGGGGTGAGGGTGGTGTGGCAGGATCCTGTACTGGGATATGCATCGGTAATCCCTCTGTCCAAGGAGGGAGAGATGGCTTAGGGACCATCGTGGGTGGATGGAGATACCATACATGGATGGAAAGAACCGTGTTTGGAAGGGTGAGAGTAGCAACTACTTGGAATGCTTGGACTCCAGGTGGGGGGTAGAAAAAGGGAATTTGGGTAATGACTTGAGGGTTTGTCTCCCAAACCAGGATTTTCCCTTGGAGGGGGGGAGAATATGGGATAAGTGGTGCAGTGGGGTTCTCAGGGGATTCCTGAGGTAATAATTCTCCAACTGCTGGAACTTTGATGTGGGGAGTGGCCTCGGTGGGAGGAGTATTGGCTCCAATATATGTTCTATTAGAAGACACGACACACACTTGTGTTGAAGGTTGTTGGAGAGGTGGTGCTCCATGATATGCTCCCAACAAAGAGGGGTCCTTGAAAATTCTGGGACCCTTGTCGATGACCGGAAAAGCATCTGAGCTAGTGTGAACAAGGGGGAGAATGTTATCAATGTTGGCAGAATGATTAGGCTCATAATGTGTAAGTTGGTCGATGGTGATGATTTTCCCGTTGTGGGGGAACATCATTGTTCAAAACACAAAAGAGGCTATCGCCTCCATAGCATACATGTAGCTGCGTTCGAACAAGATGTTGTAATCAAGTGGGGCGTCAATAACTTCAATGTCGATTAAGATAATTTTTCCCCCAAGTTCTACGAGGAAATTTTGGAAGAGCCTTTTAGGGGATGATGGTCGATTGTCATAATCTCTCAGGGTGATGGCGGATGGTACTAGCTCAGGTGAGCCAATTTTTTTCCATACTACTTTGGACATGATGCATGTGGATGCACATTCATCGATGATACATCGATGAACTATGATGTTCCAGATCTTAACTGGAATCTGAAAAGCTACCAGGGCGGGGAGGCATGGTTCTCCTCTATCTAGATCAAAAGTGATGAGTCTAGTATCAGCTGGGTCAACTACCCCAAGGCGGAAATCAAGGATTTCTGCTGAGATGGATAGGTTTGGAGGACATCCAATAGAGACATGGTTGCATGAGACTGGGCTAATTCGTCAACTAGACTGTAGTTATGGGATGCCCTAACATGAGGGTTATGTACATTCCGCCATAAAGGCATATGGGGTATACGGGGGTTGGGTTCAGTGTTAGGGCATGGAATCATTAATGGTTGACCGGTTGTAGTTGTAGTCGCTTCTGAGGTGGTTGGGTTAGATTTAGGTGGAACACTATATTGAAGATTGTATGTTTGCAGAAAAATATCTTCTTCGTTGGTAAGGAGGATATTGCGATCGGCTAGATTTCCAAGTTGAATGGGATATGGGTTTTGATACTACCCCATTTGTGGTGGGGCTGGGTGTACCTACTATTGGGTATTCATCACACCTTGGTGTGGAATAGGGTTTCGCAAAATAGTTGGAGGTGGTGGTTGCAAATACTATTGTGGGGCCTATTGAGGGGCAAGAAATGTTGGAGGACGTTGCGCGTTCATGGATTCTTTCATCCGTTTGAAGTCATAAGTTTGGGGAAAGTGGTGTGTATAATGTCCATACTCACCACATAGAGTGCAAGGGCAGTTTTTTCTGAGGTTATTGTTCTTCCCTTGTCGTGGTTGATTGTTATTGTTTCCCCCTTGGGGTTTTTGGTTGCCTTGATTCTGGTTTCCCCTAGCGGGATGGTTTTGTTGGGGGTTATTTCCTCCTGGTCCTGGGTTGTTATTGTTTTGGTTTTTCCATTTCTTCTTGGAATTATTCGGCGGATGGGCCGAATTTTCCGTATTCAATTGTTCAAAAGTTTGAAGATGTTGAATGGGAGAGGGTTGAAAAATGTTAACGCCAACATGTGGTTGTCCTGGTGGGGGAGAAATCGGCTGTGGAGAACCGAGAAATGAAAATATGGATTGTTTTGTAGAGACGATCCATATGGCATGTAGGAATTTGAAGCACTTCCACTACTGCTGAGGTTATATGCGGAGGTAGAAGGAGAACGCATACTTGGTTGAGAGACCGAATGCATCATGGGTACCGATGAGGGTCCACCCATTGGTGGAGGGTAGCAACATGATATGATTGTTGGTGAGTGGGAGGAGGGTAACAAGACGTGCCTCCATATGGTTGTGGATACAAATGTGCACCATAAGCGGGTGACGGGTGGGCGTAAGGGTTGAGATGTGTCATAGAACCAATCAACACATCCGCAACGTGGGACATCCGAGATTTGTCCTGGCCAAATGGTACGGGTTTGGGTGCATCAGGTAATACTGTGTATAAGTAACTTTATTAAACATAGATGAGGTCAAACTATTGGGTCTTGTTTATGGCTTCCTCTTCTGATTGAGGGAAAGTAGATGCCACATCCTTGGCAATAACAAAGACACGTAATTTGAGAAACCAATCAAGACGTTGTTCTTTGGTGGTTTCCGCGTTACAAAAACTACGTTGCCAACACCATTCATGGATGTGGTCGGCTATATGGATAGAAGTGGTTTCTTTGAACTCAGAGATAATTTCTAAGCCAGTATCATGACAAACTGGTAGTTGGAAAAAGGACGAAAAGGCCTTGGCCAATGATTCAAAGATCACATGGGAACCTGATTTTTCGTCCACATACCATTTGGCTGATGAGCCCGTGAGAGTTCTTTGGAATAACTTTAAGTGGATGGAATCATCCATGATATTGTTTGATGAGCACCATAAGTGAAAGGTCATAACATGGTTGGTGGGATTTTCCCCCGGTTTTCCTTCAAACTTTGGAAAATCTGAAGGTAGTTTGGTAGGCATATTGGGTCATGTAAAATGGGATCATTTGTGAGTTTGGTAAAATCAAGAATGTTGAGGGATGCCAAGTATGGCATAGGAAGATTTGGTGGAGGATTAGTTCCAGCCATTGTGTGAGTAGGTAGTGGACCTGTCCCTTGAGAGGGATTTGGTGGGGTTGATCTTCTCCTTTGAGAAGAAGTTTGACCCCCGCCTCCTTGTGAAGGAGAACTAATGGATGTATGGCCTTGGGAATTTGACCCAAGCAAAGTGGAACCAAGTAAATTTGATCCAAAAATAGTAGCACTCATGGGGATGTGAGATGGTTGAGCCGATGAGTTGGCAATAATAAGGACTCCTCCTAGAATAGGATGGAGATTCTGGAAGCGTCTGGAACGATGGGGATTCTGTGGTTCCCCTATGGTTTCCAACTAGAAAAGTGAATGTATGCAAATGGTGACAAGAGAGAAATAAATGAACAAGAGATTTGTATATTTTTGACCTTCACAAAATAGAATAACTCACAATTGCATGTAATCAAATGAACATCATACATAAATCAACTGTAAAATAAGCAAGCATGTGGATAGGTGGATTTTGTCTGCATGGGGGAACAATAAAAACAAATTCTCGTGTCCTAAAAGATGTATCGTCCTTTCTCTCAAATAGCACTGAGCCTTCCAATAGCACTCAACAGTGGATATGAAGCCATCCGAAGAGGAAATAGTGAAGGTTGAAGTAATCAGTTATAATGAGGGGTAGAGGGTGCATATCCTGAAAGAGTTGGCGATATTTCACAATAGCCACACAAAATCTGATCAAGGTGTGATTTTCCTAAGTTTTTGCAACTAAGTACCTCGGTCAAAGTGAGACATTTAGATTTTTGGCCTTAGAAATGGGTCATGGGCTAGATGCCCTCACAAGAGTTGGGTGACTCAAGGAGGGATGCACAGAACAACCAGAACTCGACCTTCGACCCTTCACGAGTATCTCCCTACCTTATGGTGTAGAAACACTTGACTTGGAGGATTTGAAAGTTCCCTATTTCTCAACTTCTATTAATTGAAAATGTGAGAACCTGATAACGGGGGGTTATTTGGATGCCTACCCCCGAGATCCTACCTAAACTAAAAATATTCTTTTGGCACCTCCCGTGGAGGAAAATTTAGTGCGTTATTAGAAATTTTTTAGATGTGGAGGGCTGAGAGATTGGGGTCATGGACCAAACTCGTTTGAATTAATTAGGTGTGGATAATTTCCAAAGAAGAAGTCGAATCTTTCAGAATTCCTTTGGAGAAAACCTATTTCGACTTCCACTATTTCAAAATAGAAATTATGTGTGTGAGGAGTGGATTTGTGTGCAAGAATGTGACAAGTGTGCAAATATTTTAATAAGTTAAGTGTGAGATTGCAACATGTGGACTTCCTATGGTCCTTACAAATATTCTTTACCTAGCTTATTATGTGTCTTTGGTACAACCTTGTGGAATATTTAAATCCCTAAATAACTAGCAATGTGGACATATGGGTCCTTACAAATCCTTTAAACTCCCTAAAATGTTGTGTATACTAAGAAATCTTTGAAAGTATCCTAGATTTGTAGACATGTGGGCATATATGGGCCCGTTACTTTGATCTTTAAACTTCCCTAGATTGTGATCTAAACTAAGAAATAATTTTAAGAAACTATCCTAAGATCGAAAACATGTGGGCATTTATGGGCCCTTACAAAGCTTTAATATGGTTTCAAAAAACTAAGAGGAACCCTAGGGGGGATTTGTCCTCTCCTAAATATTTTTTAAGGGAGATTAAATGTCCTTTTAACCACCTTTTTGATTCCCGAGATCACACTAGGGCGTGGGGGAAGAGCATACTCAAGGGTCAAAATTAACTTCTAGTCCCAATATAAGTGATTTGTGTATGAAAGCAATAACTTCAACTTAAAATTTTACAAGCCAAACGAGCTATCCATGTGACAACAAAGAAACAGAGGAAAATAGTGATTCTTTTTACCCCCTAAGTGCCTTTTTTAGCTAACCTTTCTTACGGGAAAGGACTCTAAGTGGAATTTAGTTTCCTTACAAAGTGCATGAAAATAAAAATATGAAGGCTAGGGGCCATCAAAACATTCTTAAAAACCCTTACAATTTTGAAAAAATGGACTTATGCACAGGTTACAAATCTGACAGGTACACAGAGGGCACACAATGTGCAATGTAATGAGTCATGTTTCATGCACAGTGCACAGAGTGCACGTCTATGGGCCTGAAAATCCATGCACTTCCTATCACGCGTCGGGGGAGAAATTTCCAAGTGAAATATTCCTTCCCCAACTCTGAATTTTGACTTTGGAAGGTTGGCATAGGCCGATTGTGGTACCTGCAACGAAAAACAATCAAAATGAAGTGCTCTCAAGGCTAAAATAGGGAGGAATTTGATACCAATCCCTAGCATGGTCGCCAATCTATTTTGTCGGTTTTGTCACTTGGGTGAGAAAAACAACAACACTTGCATGTCTAGATAAGCCTGCTAGACAAGACAAAAGTTTGTGAGTGGGTTAGAGAAACCAAACACACATGGAAAAAAAAAATACAACTAAAAATAACTAAGAAATAAATGTTAGAAATCTTGAGAAACTTAGAACCATGAAAATCAAACAATGACCAACATATTGCTACCAATGGATCAATATATTAGTAGGAAAAACACTGTAGAGAAAGGCCAAAACTTATGAGTCCCCTCTTCCTCCTGGGGAGGGCTCTTGAGTTCCGTAATTGAGAGCTCTTCTCTCCTTACAATGGAATAAATTGAAAATGGTGAAGAAAAACAATGCCTATTCCCTCAAGAGGTGAGTGGAATGGCCTATTGCAATGGTGCTTGAAGGCTTCAAAGAGAAAAGAGGATTCTCAAGGAAGAATTCTTGCAGCATAACAATACCTTGAAGATCTTGGTTTATTAGCACACCCATGGCTCTTATTTATAGCATCCATTCATGGAAAAATGTAATTGGTTCATAGTGTAAACAAGGGGCATTTTAGGGCACCATCTATCCCTTGACCAACCCCCGAGCTAGATTTCGCTCAAATCTGAGTGTCAAATCGTGTTGGGGGTTGGACTAGAAGTGGTTGAGGGGCCGACAAAATCCACAAATGCGTCATTCATAGAAGTGCACGACTTTTCTCATAGACAGTTGCACATTTTGCGCATAGTGCATGTTGGGGGCCATGTTGGCCCGCGCATGTTGTGCATTGTGCACGCGCTTCCTTTGGTGAATTTGCACACTTTAATTTTTGACCCAATTGTATATTTTTTTTCCTTTTGGATGAATTTTGGTGTTGTAGGTGGACTAATTGTTGCTGGCATTGATATTTTTCCTTAACCATTGTGTGCAATGTTGTGGATGATTTTTCAGTGATAACACCAGTCTTGGGCCCTAGAGTTGAGATTGTTTCGCAAGGACTTCACAATCCAACCATGACATGTTTGATCGAGGTGACGAGGCGGTTGGGGGGTGGGAGGGTACCAAAACTCTACAATGATGAGTTTTTCTTCTGGTGGTGTTGGTAGGTGATAGATATGGATGACTACCCATATGCAGGGATCGACTTTAGAGGAGATCCAGACATGCCATTACCACCAGGTTCTGCCTACGGAGACATAGGTATGATTTTTTTTTAAATATTTCATTTTTTTTGTATTTTTGTAGAATAAAACAAAAATATTTTTGGATGATGTCAAGTACTAATTACAACATGTATGTTACATAGATGTGGGTCCGTGATGACCAGATGGAATCCCACGACACCGACGAAGGCACCAGGGGGATGAGCTAGTGGGAGGAGATGCTGAGAGAGTGCTTCAAAACATGCAGGGCAACCTGTCTCGTTTGACTGAAATAATTCCCATGGTTCAAGTAGAGGATATGCCAGAGGCGATGCAATGACATGTGGTAGGTGTGCCCCTTGCTTGGGTGTGACTCTTCTGACGTCTCGCAAACGCCATACTCTGTTATCATGATACACATCCAGCGCCACAGGCGTAGATGTCGTGGTTATTGTATTGATCGACCGTATATGTATTTTGAGGGTGTGAGCCCCAATTTTGTACTATAACACCATATTTTTTGGAGAAATGAAATATAAAAACATTGATCTTCGGATTTACTTATATTACAATGTGTACATTGATCTTCGACTTTAGCTATGTGACAAATGCCAATATAAAACATAATTAGCGTATGTATCAGATACATAATTAGAACTTCTAGGTATGTGATGGTAAATAATAAAATCAAAATGTCATTCCAAAATTCATACCCGTAGGAATCGTCGGAGTAGAGTAGGGTCTCACACATGGTAACTACCATTCAACTGACATACTACTAACTGGGAGTCTAGGCGAACTTCTAAATAACGAATACCATGTAAAACAACATCACGTAAAAGATCTATAACAAGGCTATATTCGACCACATTATTTGTTGATGGCCCTATACAAACGCCACCTGAAGACACCAGTTGACCCTCGGGTGAGTAAACGACCCAAGCGATGGAAGCCAAGTTTCGTGTATGATGATTGGCCCCGTCCGCAAATCCTAAGTAGACCAAAGACTCTGTTGACATCTTCCAACCAAGGGAAAACTCGATAAGCAAGCCGATGATGAAATGATATACACTAAAATACATTAGTATACAAATAGTTACACCCAAGATTGGGGCTCAAGCGTAATATCTTTTCAAGTAGAGCCCATTCCTAGGCTCAACAAGCATATTCCCTTCATAATATTCTAATATTCGTAGGATCCTTTCTCTAAGACACATCACACGATATAAGGACTGTGCCACATGGGTTTGAACTTGCCTACCCCCAGTGGTTCTTTGGCATGGTCATACAAGAGGACCAAGTCATCCTCAACGTACTGTCGAGGACAAAAAGATTTATCATACTAAACCTTGACACATCGTTTATTCGCTTTGATAGCCGTAGAGGCATCTCGATGCTACTCATCTAGACTCTTTAGGTGTACGAGGCATTGTTCGAGATCGAAAGTGTCAGGTAGGAGCTTAACTGCCAATCTAAGAGAAGGGATTTCACATTCAATAGGTAGGATCGAATCCACACCGTGTACTAACTGGAAAGGAGAAAAAATAGTGTAAGTTTTAATTGAGGCTCAGTATGCCCAAAGCGCAGGGTAAAGCATGATATGCCAATCATATTTACTCTAGCTGATAGTTTTATGCAAAATGGTCTTGAGAGACTTGTTCACGACCTCCACTTATCCATTTTCCTAGGGGTAGTAAGGGGAAGAATGACCATGTTTAAACCCCAATTTAGATGTTAATTATTTCATCATTTTGTTATGAAATTGACTACCATGATCAGTGACAATCTCACTCGGCTTTCTGAACCTAGCTATAATTTGATTGAACACAAAAAATGCAGCAATGTTACCATCGGATTTAATTGTAGGCATGGCCTCAACTCACTTAGTAAATTAGTCTACAACCACAATAATATGTTGATTCCCCCCAATCGATGTTAGGTTACAATCCACAAAACCCACCCCCCACTTGGATAAGGGATCGACGGTAATGACCGAGTGAAGAGGGGTTGGATGCGAGCACATCTTTCGAGTGAACACCTGGTAGGGGTGACACTTCTTGACCACTTTGACACAATCTTTAAAAATAGACGAACAAAAATAACTCGCTTGCAATATCTTCTGAGTTGTCACAAGCCCAAATAGATGACCACCACATGCCCCACTGTGACATTCATTAAGAATAGACTCAACCTCTTCATGAGTCAAGAAATGACGCAAGATATTATCTATGCCTCGACGATACAAAGTGTCACCAACGATAAGGTAGTTCTTAGCTTGATATTGTATATGTCGTTGATCATCTCTCGAAAGATGCCGAGGAAACTTCAAGGTTTGAAGATAGATCAAAATATCTCCATACCAGGGGTCTAACGACGAGACAAGGAAAAAATTTTCATCCACAAATGAATCGACATGAATAACATCCTCATCCAACCGAGGGAAGTTCGATATTAACTAGACAAAAAATAGCAATTTCTTGGATTTTTCTTAAGCAAAATCGAGATCAAACTCTTGCAAGATGACAATCCATTTATTATATTTCCCCCATATGATACACCTAGTAAGGACGTACTAAAATGGATTGACATTAGCAACCATGATAGTTTTTCAAAGAAATATAGTGTTGCAATGTTTGAGATGTATGTACGGCAGCTAAAGCTAGCTTCCCAACATGATAGTACTTGAGTTTAGGGTCGACTAAGTTCCGACTACGATAGTAAACATCGTGCTCATGGAGCTCATAATCCTCCTAAACTAAAACCATACCAATCGTCCCTTCGGACGTGGTGATATAAAGAAAGTAATCTCTATTGTAGTCTGGAGGCTTCAACATAGGTGTCGATACTAAGGCTTTCTTAAGAGCATCGAAGGATTCTTGGGCTCACTCATCCCATATAAACAGAGTGTCCTTCTTCAAGAGACTTATGAAACCCTTAGTATTATTGGTGTAGTTTACTATAAACTGACGTAAAAAGTTATATTTCCCCTGTAAACCTTGAAGCTGACGAATAATGCACGGGGGAGGCAATCAAAGTATTGCCTCAACCTTTAAAGGATCCACCATGATCCCAGTCTCAGAGACTAAGAATCCTAGAAGACGACATGACCTAAGGCAAAATATGCACTTATGAGGGTTCAAACATATGCGATAATAGCGACATCTTTCAAAAACTAGCCGAAGGTGGGTAGAGTGATCCACTCTCTTGCGAGAGTGAGCAGCGAGATCATCGAGATATGCTTCAACTATATGCTTGAGATTGTGAAATGAAAAGGTCATGGCTTGTTGGAAGGTTGATCCGACGTTTTTAAGGTCGAAAGGAATCTTCTAGTATGCGAAAGTACCCCAAGGACAAATAAATGTCGTCTTATGTTGATCCTTGGGTTTAATCTGAATATGATCAATGAAGGGTGTCGAGAAGTTGTCTTTAGGACATGTCTTATTCAGGTCTCAAAAATCCATGCATGCATGGATGGTTCCTTGCTTCTTATTCACATGAACGATATTGGATACCCATTCATTCAAGGGAACCAGATAGATAAAACCAATATTAAGCAGTTTACCTCTACCTTAATAGAAGGGGCCTTCCTAGGATTGGCAAGTCTAAGTCGTTGTCGAACAATTTTAACATTAGGGTAGGTTTTAATCTCATGTTCGACAATCAGAGGGTCGATTCCTAGCATCTCTTCATAATACCAAGCGAATACATCACACAATTCTTTGAAGAGCTCGGTTTAGATCAGAATTTTTTCTGATGAACAATCTGCACCGATATATACATTTTCAACCTTACCAGGAATACGTGAGATATCGATCGTGACAGTAGAAGATATCCTCACCATGTTTCCTTCGACATAATTACCATGCGTATCAAGTGGAACTATGGCGTGACTGACTATCTCGCTCAAGGTAGATCTAAAATCATCTTGCTCAATTCTAGCAAGCCCTGGGAGGAAATAAGAGTGATGGTGCATATCATCCCATGGCCTATTAGAACCATTTATGGCCTCTACAATTGCTTCATCCAATGGTAAAGTATCATCGAGGCAGTCATGTGAGAAATATGATGAAGTGGGCCATACGAGATTAAGAACAAGATCCTCCGCGTGCGTCTCCGAGGGGACATGATCTTGGTCGACAGAAGAGTCAAGAATATCCTGCTACGTTATCTCTGTCGTCAACAATGGCATGGCCATTCCAGTATGTGATTGACCTTCACAAGACACAGTCGAGGAAGGTAGGGTCCAGGGATCGTTAAAATATGAAGTGCAGAAAGGAACATTCCTCATTGATGAAGCATACCTACTGGACATGGCATATATATGATGAATTGGTACCACAAAGTCAAAGGTACCCATAAGGGATGAATACATTCTGACACCAATATTCTCAGCTGTCAACTGAGAATTGTCGATCATAGGAATTGACGGTCCAACTGATGCATTGGGGCTAGCATACACAAAGGAAAATTGATCGATCGTCACTGTTCGAGCCGCCTTTGTTTTTTAGCCCGTTTTGAATTTCATGTTTTAATGCTCAAAATCAAAACATTGTTTTCGTATTTTCCTTCTGTTGTTTCAAAATATCTGAAGTCTCATCACGCGAGCAGCGATGGTTATCATACTCTCAAGGCGAGTTCTACTTTTCGTTCAAATAATTTTCCCCCTTTTTTTTACCTTGGGATTTTGTATGTCGGATGATATAGATCACATAGTTCACAAGTCCCAAACAACGAAACAACGAAATCGTTTTAAAATTTTACCCAGGTCAGTAACGAGAGTAAAATTTTCCTAAATCATGATTAAGAATCATCGGGGTTTCGCGTCTCGGCGTTTACTAAATCCAAAAATCTTACTGTCGTAACCCCGATAGCCGAAACCACGAATTTCTTGTTTTAGTAACCCGCGTTAAGGTTAAAGGTAAAAGCTTAGCCTTGGTTAAGTTCTGTCGCAACTCGACGTATTTTCTTTTAAAAAGCTACACTGTCAAAGCCCTGAGTCGCGAAGTCCCAATAAAGATATAAACATAATTAATTAAACACTTAATCTGATTTTATCCTCCTTTTTAATTAAAAAATATCATCACGATCTCACAGTTTCGCAACTCGACATACGAACTTCCCAGAAGCTATACCTTCGAAGCTCCGAGTCACAAAGTTGCGATATAAATAATCACGTAATTAATTAAGCGCCTAATCATAATTACATTTTTTATTAACCAAAGACAATCGTCGCAATCTCGGGTGTTAGAGGTTCAAAGGGTTAAAGCGAAAACTCCTGATGCAGTGAGTACCGAAAGATTAATTAACTTTGGTAAAACCTGCTTAATTGAGCTAAGTCAGTATTTCTCGTGATTTGATGCATGCACAGTTTACAAGGCAATCTTAATTCTTCCTTACGCCAACTGACATTTTGAACTCCAAAATTTATGGCATTAATTAGAAACAAGGCGAATCAACAAGTAAAGATTGGATTTTTATTGCTAAATTTATATTTAAGCGTGATTTGACCGATCTGTTCTTAAAAAGTATCGAGTTTTTGAATATATAGAGTTGATTTTCGTTATAACAAATTCATTTCTATATTACGCAGAGCACACTTTTCTTAGCGAACTAATTTCTGTATCTATACATATTTTTATCGCAGAAGAGCTAAAGCAAGATCCCCCGCCATGGCCTCGCGAAAAGCGTCTAAAGCCAACGTTGAAGTTTTGGGACAAGGTTCAGACAATGTTGTTGATAATTCACCTCGAAGTGTCGACTCTGTCAAGACCTGGTCGTTTGTTTCTGATGTTCTACAGTCTGAATTGGTAGATTATTCTTATGATTCCAGTGACAATGAAAAAGATGACCTGACCACCAAATATAAGATCGTCGTCCAATCGGCAATGCATAAAGTAGTGGCCAGGCCACGACTGCTCCCTTACTATGATATGGTCCGGTGGGCATTAGACCATGTGGACATACCAACCAGAACCATCATCAATGAACAAAAAGTCACTATTGGGACTTTCAGACCCGAACAACTGCAGGCTATGTACAAGTTGCCTACTGTGTCAGACCTTACATATGATGCCAAATTCTTGGAGAACTTCAAACAGAAAGAATGTGTGCAATATGAAAAGACTATGTCTAGTTTAATCAGAGATTGGGTTTCACACCCTGCGAAGTTCAGGGCAGACAACAATGGCATATATTTGATAGCTTCCTTGGAACCACAATTCAAATATGTAGCTATGATGACCTGTAAACTATACGGGAGAGAGGACACCATACATTTCTTTCTTCAGTGGGTGCCTCTAATACATCAAGTCGCTGAAGGTTATTTCTTCGACTGGGCTAAAATGTTGTCTGATAGCTTGACCAGTCGAGTTACAGAGTATCGGGTGCAGAGGGAGAGCGAGAAGATTGCCTCATTCTTTATTTCTTCGTACATTATGGACATCGTATGTTTTCTAATGCCCTTTCCTTTAATGAAATGGAGTTGGACTCCATCAAAGGCCGAGCCCATCCATGTCTACCATTCGAAACTGTGGGAGAAAAAAGCGACAGATTTTGTGTATGAAATTTTTAACTGGGTAATGGTACCGCTACATGTCACTATTTTCGGCCACCCGCCACCAGGATCTCGGAAAGTATAGTGATGAATTTGAGAAGTATAGCTGACTGGTATGTAGAAGCCGAATTCTCATATCTCATAGTTTTCGGGGCTTTTGTTCCCCCGCATGCATTACCATTATTCATACCCGACAAGCTAGCTTTTCATGAGGTTGCTAGACAAACAGTAATCGATGGCATAAGCAAGGAGCTTAAGGGATATTCAAAGAAGGTATGGCCACCTTTTCCTGTTCATTTAAATTCATATTCTTTGTTAGATTTTGGGCATGTTAAAGCTGAGGCAATAGCCCTGGAAGACCTAAAATTTATTCTTATTGAATTCAAGAAGCACGATCCGCAAAGGGTCGTAAGTAATCATTTGGCCAGTTGCGGACTCAAAAGGTTCGAACACGAAAATTCACCCTCGGATAAAATTTTCCGAGGCATAAGATCTTATGCTGAGATTTTGGCTCGGATACAAACCCTGGCACCTGAAGAGAGGGCCGATGTTCTAAAATTTCAAGAACATCAATGCAGTTGTCTTCCCGTAGTATTAAAGGGTGAGAATCCGAGTACAGCGGAGGTGAAACAAAAAGAGGCCGAAGGCTCCAAATATGTGATACCCATCCAAGAAAAACACCAAGATGGGGAAGAGCAAACTAGGAGTCTAAAAACAGAGATAAAGACTCCCGACCCACCGAAAAAACAGACTCCAGTTACTACTCCAAAACAACTATCTAAGCAAATCGGAGATCCCATCACGTCCATTACTCCCTTTCAGTCAACCTAGGGAAACATAGACGCAGGGTGGATTTTAATTGAAGAATTGAGACCTATAAGGGTGGAAGAGCTCCGTCCAAACGAGTTCTTCTTTGATAAGAAAAGAAAGGTTGTGGTAAAAAGAGAATTCTATCAGGAAGGGGGATCAACAGCCAAGAAGTACAAAGTGTTGACCAATGGGAAAGACAAGAAGAATGAACAGTTTGCTACAGAGATAGCTGGGACCTTAGGGGCATATGCCACAACAAACCAATTTTCAGTTGGGGTTTTGAAAAATCAGCTGAAGTGAAAAATTGCCTCATCAAAACCTTAGAAGCCAGACTAGCCACAGCAGAGGAGGTTGCCAAGGACCAAGTGAGTGCAGGGATAGAACAAGCAAGGTTGGTCGATAAAAGCGAGATAGAGCTGCTCAAAACTAGGCTCAAACAAGCAGAGCTGGTGGTTCAGAACGTTCAAATACAAGCAGGCCAGCAGAAAGACTTGATGAAACAACTACATGCTAGAGTGGAAATCGCCGAAAGTAAAGTTATAAATATCAGGATGTTCCAATCCCAGACGATGGAGATTCAGAGCAGAGTTTCTGCAACCCAACGAAATTTACTCGCCAAGGTAGAGGTAATTCAGGACAACTGCTTACTCGTTAATCAAGTTTTGGAAAATTTATCTGTTAGAGAAAGAGAAGCTGGAGCAGCTCGGGTCGCTTTTCAAGAGGCTGTAATAGCTACAAACAACAGGGAATTGGGAAGCACCCCCAGGTTTTCCATTTCAGAGCAGACTAGAGGAAATATTTTATTAAAAGAATGGGAGCACAGTATATCAGAAGGTAAGATGCAAGCCAAGAGGGTAACGAAATCCTTAGAAGAGGCTTTTGGTTCTATAGATGGTAATCTGTTAGGTATTGATAGTGAAGGAAATGATGAGGCATTGAGTCAAATGAATATAGCGAAAATCTCACTTGATTTAAATGAAAAAGAGGAAAGAGATCCAGCCGAGATCTCACAAGTAACTATGGCAGACATAGTTCAAATAGATAAATGTATGATTAAACCAAGTGTGCAATTGTGCGCTATTGACATCATAGACAGACAGATGGAAGAAAGGTTGCCGCAATTAGCCCGAGATTGTTACTCTTTTGAAGCCAATTGTCAAGCAGAACCGTCAAGGTTGATATCTTGGCTGGTGGAAAGATGTGTCACGTGTACCGAGCATGCGCGAGGACAAGCTTCTGGTACCAAATAAAGACAGAGATGAAGAAATGGAACGATTTCTCTCCTCCTTATCATAACTGAAAATTTTTCAACGATTGAGATTCCATCTTATGTAAAACTGTATAAATATACCATAGAAAGAAAGAAAAAAAGGCTGGACCTTTTGTGTCGATTGTAATAGAGGTTTTCTTTACTGAGAGTTAATATAAAGCAAATCTGAAGATTCTCAATTCTGTCACGACTGTGTTATGAGTTTGTTTCCTTGTATCTCTTATTTCGTTTCATTTCATATTTGTATCTGATGAGTGATTCACTATAATTTAGTACAACCTCTACTAAGTGAATGAATTTTGGTTTTCTATATTGTTTACTATTTTTCCTCTGTACCAGCTATCAGCAGGTATAAGACCAGTCAACAATTTTAGAATTCTATATATATTTTATGCTTCATCGGGTTATTTCTTTACATTTTTCTTCTTCTGTTTATAAGTGAGATTCTCCCTTGATAGGAGCCTTGCATCATAGACAACTAAATGTTTTCTCTCACCTCATGCATGTTTATTAAAATATAACTCAGTTATGGGAAAGGGCCTTTGGTTTGCACCCTATTTTCACTCCTGAAACTGTAAACTCTCTTTTATACGACCAAAATTGAGACAGCACTTAAACCCCCCCTGAGATTTTCTTATCTTTTTGTACCTCCATGACTGTCCCTGTAACAAGATAGCCTAATATTGAACCCGGACTATCAGATCAAACACATATTTCCTTAAACCTTTTTGATACTATTCTTAAAAAACCCACTACCCAGGTTGAACTTGAACGTTCATGGGCAACGATTGAACAGGATATAAACATCCAGGAATAGTTGGAGGCTAGACAATGCCAACACAGAAATCATCCCTAGCTTCCCTTGTCGAAGGTTGACTTTTCTTCCTTCTTTATCCCACATTCACTTCCGGATGCCTAGACACTGTACTTCTAATCCTTAAGTACAGACTCTGGAACAACATCTTTTTGGCGCCATTGCCGGGGATGGAAGTTACGAAATCTTTTTCCCTGGGAAAACGACATTTATTTCATTGAAAGTGCCACCCTTTGATAGTGAACAAAGAGTGCACACCTTTTAAAGGCTTTCCAATCTTTCACTTGGCGACTCCATGATTAATAAGCTGGCATCCGGATGAAGGAATACCAGGCAAAACCCGGATGGTAAACAGACCACACCCATTACCGAGCCTGAGAAAATTTTAAAGACGAGAGGATCTCTTAAGCCGACCCCTGCAGTCTATCAGCCTAAATACCCACAACTGAAGACCAAAAGTTCTTCTGAACCTTCAACTTCATGCAACCCTCTCTTCAACACTAAGGATCTAACATCGAACTACTCCAAAGTTAGAAGCGAAACCCATCCGATAACCCCTGCAGAACGTAAAGGAAAAAGTCCTGCAGAAAATTTATCTATTGTCGATATATCATCGACTCTTCAATTGAATTTCGTGACCTCACACGGTCTCGAAGAATATTTCACACATCTAGATTCCACACCCGTTGGTTCCCCTGACTACATCTCTTTCAAGTCCGAAGAGCCAAGCCCTCGCATCCCTTACCAGTCATCCTCGGATTTTTCACCCCACGAAGAAAGTAAAGATTCACTTTTAATCTTCCAAAACCCCCTTTAAAACTTTCCACTAATAACGATGGTAGTCGTCGGAGGAGGAGGTGGAGGGGCTATCGGAGGAGGAGGTGGAGGAGCTCCTGGAGAAGGAGCTGGAGGCCAAGGGCCTGCCCCCCCTCCCAGAGTGTTCACTAAAGTGGTAGCAAAATATGCTCCCTTGGTATTGCCCGTTCCTCTACACGACCTTCCCAAAAATTATATAAAAAATTTGCCAAAATTTACTGGGGAAGGAGATCTGACCGCAGCTGAACACATAAATTTCTTTGACCAATTCGTAGAGATCCTAGGTCTCGAACATGAAGATGTGTATTCAAGGCTTCTCATCCAAACCTTCGAAGGACAGGTCCGAACTTGGTTTCAGAGTCTACCCGCAGGATCTATCTTGTTCTATGACACCTTGGAAGATGTTTTCCTTAGACAATGGGGCGAAAGAAAGGACCACCTATATTATTTAACCGAGTTTGGGTCTTTAAGAAAAAATAATTCAGAAACAGTTATGGAGTTTATTCAAAGATTCAATAAGTTGTATAACAAAATCCCAGCCGAGGTTAAACCGTCCCAACCCGCAGCCAAAGTAACTTCCGCGGGGGCTTTCGAACCAGATTTTGCACTTCTTCTACGGGAAAGAAGGGGTGCTACTCTAAACCGAATGCAAGATGACGCTATAGAAATTGAGTCAAATATGATGGCTTCTGGTAAGTTAAAAGCTAAAGTAGAAATAGGAAATCGAGAAAATAGATGCTTTAGAGAACAAGCAGGGCCGTCAGGGTCTAATAGATACACAGATGACAAAGTAGACGATATGGCTAGGGTAATTAAGGAACTGTCTAATAAAATATCCAAAATGGAGCTAGAACAGGCCAAATCCGATTCTTTTGCCAAAAAGGATTTCAAGAGGAACCCCAACCCCCCAAACCAGCAAAGACAGATAAAAAATGAAGACCAAAAAATACAAGCTCCCCTAAAGAACGAAAATTTTATAGGAGCGAATGATCTCCAAGATTTTGGAGATTCAGATGATGATGTCACGAACTTCGGTGGTGACTGCACACAACCATATCTAACTAGAGAATATTATGAAAAATCTCTAAACACTCAACAATCGTCGGTTAAGGGTGAAGAAAGAGATCATACTGACCTTTGTAGCTCTCAACAAGAAACCAAAATGATAATGGTCGAGGTCCAACCTAAGTATAACTTGAGATCTAAGAGTAAGCCCATTTCAACTACTCAACCTAAGAAAATTCTCCCAAGAGGTCAAACTTATGAGCCTACTCCGAAAGAAACCCTATTACCTAACAATAAAGAAAAAGTAGTAAGCACACAAGAGTCTGAAGTGGGAAAAGTTGAGACCCAAACACAAGGAACCGAAACAGCTAATAAAATTACGCCTTCAACCAAGACCATGAGTAATAAATCAGTCCAGACGAATAAGTTGAAAAGGAAGGATTCAAAAGTCCCAACTAGAGAAACAGACAAGGTGAGCGGAGTTTTCAGTTTTGAAAACGAGATAAATAAAATTAAGATACCAATTCCTCTGGTAGAATTAGTGAAAAACCCAGTTTATCGAAAGCAGATTACCAAAGTGATAGGTGTCTCAGAGCTAGAAATCCAGTCTGACATTTTAAACCTGGAAGATGATAAACCCAACATCACTTTTGGTCCACATTTTGAAGGGGCCAAAGACACTGTTGCTCCCTTTTATATCACCTTAAATGTATACGATCAACTACTACATAATTGCATGCTAGACTCCGGAGCCTCCCATAACGTGATGCCTAAAATTATTATGGACAAATTGGGTCTCCAGATCACCAGACCTTACAGAGATCTTTACTCTTTTGACTCGAGAAGAGTTAAGTGTATGGGAATGATAAAGGATTTAGTAGTTACCCTGGCACAGGTCCCAATTAAGAGTATCTTGATGGATGTGGTTATTGCTGATATTCCCCCCAAGTATGGCTTACTGTTGTCTAAGTCATGGGGAACCAAGCTGGGGGGTTCACTTCAACTGGATATGACATTCACCACAATTCCTATGTTTGGTGGGCAATTTACTCGATTGTACAGAGAGATGAGGTTAGCATATACAGTAAGCGACCCTCAAAATCCGAACAATTTCCCTATTTACATTGCAGATCAAGATTTATAAAATTGTATCTTATCTTTTGATGATGGTTTAGATGGTTGTCCATAGGAAAACAATATAGAGCAGGAAGAGTCAAGTTACATGATCGAGGATATGTGTAACATCGGTATCTGGAAAATGTTTTTTGACGGAGCCTCATCTTGCGAAGGGGCTAGTGCAAGAGTGCTTTTAGTGGCTCCTGAAGGAAAGTTTGTTGTTACTTTTTCTTATAGACTGCAATGGGATATAGATTATACTAACAACGTATGTGAATATGAAGCATTGGTCTTAGGATTAGAGGCTACCAGGAAGCTAAAAATAAATAACCTAGAGGTATACGGAGATGCAGAGTTAATAGTCAAACAAATAAATCAACAGTACCAAGCCAAGAATCCCATATTAAGATCATACAGGAATTGTGCCTGGGATCTGATGGAAAACTTTTTCTCGTCTGTAAATGTCCACTTCATCCCACGGGCAAAAAACTTACATGCTGATGCATTAGCTAAAGCGGCTTCAACTTTCACTCCTCCTACAACCTTTAAATTGAAGTATCACATAGAGATAAGACATAGACCATCTATACCAGATAATATCCAGCACTGGCAGGTTTTTGAGGATCATGAACAAATTAAGAAGTTTCTTGAAGCAGTAGGTGAATTTTCCGAAACTCATGCGGATCAAGAATCAGAATGACCAGATATGGATCATGCAAGAAGGGGAGGACCCTCAAGCTTTCCAAGACAAAATCGCAAATCATCGTATGCTGGTCCTAAAAAATAACCAAATTCCAAAGGGACTGATCCCTTTAGAAAGACTGTTTGATCAAAATGACATACCTGTAAAATCCACCTTACAACCCCAACCTGAAGAGGTTGAGGACTGTGACATAGGAACCAAAGAAGAATCCAGGATGGTTAAAATATCTAAACTCCTCCCCCTGAAATAAAGGACAAATATAAGGACCTACCCAGACAATTTAAAGATGTTTTCGCCTGGTCTTACGACGAGTTAAGAACCTATGACACTGTCGTGATCGATCACAAGATACCTTTAAAGCTTGCGGTCAAACCATTTAGACAAAATCTTAGGCATATCAACCCCATTTTATTGCCTATGGTTGAGAGAGAAGTGAAGAAACTTTTGGAGGCGAAGATTATAGTACCTCTGAGATATTCTGACTAGGTGGCAAATCTGGTCCCAGTCAGAAAAAAGAGTGGAGAAATTAGACTGTGCATGGATTTCAGAAATTTAAATAAATCCTCTCTTAAAGACAACTATCCCCTACCTAAAATGGATCATGTGTTAGAAAAGGTAGTTGGGGCGAATATAATGTCTATGATTGACGGTTTCTCTGGATATAATCAAATTTCCATGAATGAACAAGATAAAGAAAAGACAGCTTTTACCACCCCTTGGGGTACGTTTATGTATGATAAAATGCCTTTCGGTTTGATGAATGTAGGAGCCACATTCCAACACGCTATCGACATCGCTTTCATCGGAGAGAGATATAAGTTCATAGTCATCTATCTCGATGATTTAACAGTTTTCTCCAAATCCGACGAAGAGCATCTGGTACATCTTAAACAAACATTCGAAAAATGCCGCAGGTTTGGTCTATCCTTAAACCCCAAGAAATCACACTTCGCCATGCAAGAGGGTAAATTATTGGGTCATATTGTATCTAAGGATGGAATTAAGATTGATCCTAAGAGGGTTGAAGCAATAGACACTATAAACATTCCCAGAAATGTAAAAGAAATTCAATCTTTCTTAGGAAAAATAAATTTTTTACGAAGATTTATCCCAAATTTCGCTGAAATTGTAAAATTGATCACAGATATGCTGAAAAATAATACCGAAGTAAAGTGGACAACAGATTCCAAAGCATCATTCGCACATATTAATAAAGCAATAGCCGAGGCACATGTATTGGCAAGTCCCAATTATCTGAAAGACTTTCTTATTTTCTCATTCACCTCCGAACACACGATCGCCGCGGTGCTCCTCCAAAAGAACAAAGAGGGTTTCGAAGAGCACCAAAGATGGAAAGTAGTGACGTGATCACCAGGATCCTCACCAGTCTTGTCCTTTAATTTCGGAATATACGAAGGAATCTTGGTGGGGACAGGGGGCCATGTCGGGTCATGATGCACAAAGTCATTCATTAATCTTGACAAGTCTGGAAAATTGAGTCTGGCCAAAAAATGGAGACGAGGTTGCGACACCTAGCCCCAAGCTCCCGAGAAAGATTGTTGCTGGGGAATCACAACCCATCTAGGGTTCTGGTATGCACCATGGCCCTGTTTGGGACTATAAAACCCCCCTCCGAATTGATTCATAAAGGGTTGTTTGGGCACCATTCCAGTAGGAATGTTATGATGAGGATTGTAAATATGTCCCCCAGCCGGAGTTGCTCCAGGTTGGGGGTTTCCCAAGGTGTGAAACTAACCTCCTTCAGGCGTGAATCTGGACGATAGAGGTGGATTTGTCATTCCAAATGTGTTGCTCAGAATCGGTGTGGAGGAGGTAAGTGTAAAGGACAGAACATAAGAACCATCTTTTCCACCAGGTTGAATACTCCATCCAGGAGCATTAAGACCAGGATTAGACCCAGGGTGAAAAGGAGGTAGGATTCCAACCGTAGGAGTCATTTGAGGGATATGAGCACCGCCAAATGAGAATATAATATGTGGAGGATCCATGCCCCCAAGTCCAATACTAGTATTTGGATTAGATGCTGGAATGGAGGATAAAAATTGCGATGTGAAATTCGACATACCATAAGAAAAAGGGTTAGAGGTCATAGGTATGGACTAAGTAGTGTATCCCGGTGAATGACAAAGAGACCCAAAAGGGTTTGTGACTATAGGTTAATTATTAACTATAGGACGAACAAGGGTGATGATGGGAACCTCTGACACTACAACCATTTTGGTTGAAGGTGTCAAAGGAGTACCATTAACTATAGTGGGTATGGGAGTCAAAGGACTCCCAATATCTTGTTGACTTGATTCAGTACTCATACTTGTATGACCAAAAGTCTGGTAGGTGGAGGTGTGTGTACCACGTTTGATAACTTTATGCTTTTTAGAATGAAAAGACTCAAAATGAAGCAGTAATCTTAACAAATGGCCAGACCTAGGAGGAAGCTGGTCTGGCTCCACGATGACTCAAGACTTGAGATATAAAAACAAATCATAAGGCCAACTAATAATAAAAAAGCACACCAAAATAAGCAAAAGGCCAATATGCACACAAACAGGATAAAGTGATTGAAAGGGGCCTCCCTCCCTAAAGTAGGTATGCCTCACCCAAGAGGGGCCTGGGACATTCTACAAAATATTGGAGGTATCAAAATCAGTTATAAGGGCCTTCGTGGGCTTAACAACAAGTCGATCAGATCCCCCCAGAGAGGTAATCCTCCATAAAGGTTGTGTGTTGTATGACCCTTATCTGACCCATGGTACCTGCAAAATAACCCATGCAAGTAACCTTTGTGGCTACCTATGTCAAGCAACTAAGTCACCACGATATAACCAATGCACAGGAGAATAGTCGTAARTCAGKTCTACCATATGGGCAGGGTAACAAAGACCGAAAKCTTGAAAGMACCRCCTCTCACAGAGGTAAAGGTACTAGAAAGACCCCCATATATGAATAGATCCCTAGAAATATCTATGACACTAAGAAGGTATTGGAGGGATGTCTCCTCAACCAAATTCGTGTGACCTCATGCTTAACTCCGGTGTGAGCAGAGCCTACCGACGTCACCAATTATACAATGGATTCCACCACTCCCTTATTCAGACACATATGTTGAGTTTAATAGCCTTGGAGAAGTTTACTCACAAAATCCTATTCCAAGGCTCTAAATCTTAAGCTAGTTTGTGCACCCTGAAAAATAAAATCGTTTCTAATCAATTTTAAATTTATCAGCGTTACTTTTAGTGGCTTTGTTTACTCAAAAGGTGTGGTCATGAAACTAATGGTGTTATGGCTCAGCAAGTATAAGAAATGAATATGAATATCATGCAAAGTCCTAACTTCAATTCCCAATAAATGATAAGCTTTTAAAAATGTAACTTTCAATTCAATTCTGCAATTTCAAATAAGATGCAATATTTCCATACATATACTAAGATCAACTATAAGAACCCAAAAGATCAAATGCCAACAATGCAAAATGTATGTTTTTTTTGTAATTTCAATATAAAAGAATGAAAATGCAAGGACTAAACATCAACTTGATATACATACCCTACTGTATGTAAACAGAGACAAACCAAGTAGAATATCAAGAAGCAAACACGCAGCCCAGGATGCAAGGACAACCAATGAAAAGGATGATGAGAAAGAAATATTGCCTGAAAATTCAACCAAAGAAAGGTTTTTTATCACTCTGTAGGCACTTAACAGTCATGCCAGAGACCTAAGAAGACTCAACAATTGTCAACACTTACCCAACAAACATCAAACTCAACAATCAAGCAAAAAAGGATGATGTACGTGACTATTCAAGAGAAAACCGTGTATATACACTTCCTACATAATGATAACTCGTGTATATATGCGTCTGTCAGGGAAAAACCCACGTATATGTATTGAAACACTACCAGGTTAAGGATAAGGCCAATAAAATCATACTCAAAATGAATAGAGGTTGTCAATCAATTAAACGACAAGAAGCTCAAGATAAACGAGAACAATCAAAGGAGAAAAACACTTCAAACTCTTGCAAGATGACAATCCATTTATTATATTTCTCCCTATGATATGCCTAGTAAGGACCTACTGAAATGGATTGACATCAACAACCACGGTATTTTTACAAAGCAATATATAGTGTTGTAATATTTGAACCTTGTGTACGACAACCAAAGCTATCTTCTCAACATGAGAGTAATTGAGGTCAGGTCCAACTAAGTTAGATAGTAAACGACGTGCTCATGAAGCTCATCATCCTCCTGAACTAAAACCATACCAATCATCCCTTTGGACACGACGATATAAAGCAAGTAATCTCTACTCTAGTCCGAAGGCTTCAACAGAGGCGTCGATACCAAGGATTTCTTAAGAGCATCGAAGGATTCTTGGGCTCGCTCATCCCATATAAACAGAGTTTCCTTCTTCAAGAGACGCATGAAACCCTTAGTAATATTGACATAGTTTACTATAAACCGACGTAAAAAGTTAGCTTTCCCCTGTAAACCTTGAAGATAACGAATAGTGTGCAGGGGAGGCAATCGAAGTATTGCCTCAACCTTTAAAGGATCCAACATGATCCTAGTCTCAGAGACTAAGAACCCTAGAAGATGACATGACCTAACGCAAAATATGCACTTATGAGGGTTCAAACAGATGCGATAATAACGACATCTCTCAAAAACTAGTCGAAGGTGGGTAGAGTGATCCACTCTCTTGCGAGAGTGAGCAACGAGATCAACGAGATATGCTTTGAATATATGCTTGAGATCATGAAAATAAAAGGTCATGGATCGTTGGAAGGTTGCTCTGGCGTTTTTAAGGTTGAAAGGCATCTTCCGGTATGCGAAAGTACCCCAAGGACAAATGAATGTCATCTTATGTTGATCCTTGGGTTTAATATGAAGTTGGTTGTATACTGAAAATCCGTCCATAAAATAAAAAACCTCACTTCCCACACACTCATCAATAATATGATCACTCTATGGCATGGGGTAAACCATAAAAGACGGAAACGACTGCATAAATAAAATCTAATATCAAGTATGCTATATAAACAAATATGCTAACAAGACAAGATAAAGAGCCTACCTCATCCAAATGTTCGATGAAGTCCACCGTTGAGCACTTGAATCAAAGAAATACACCTGCAACTTGTCCTCAACAACCAAGATATGCAAGAATATGGTGATAATATATAAAGTTAGCACATATAATAACATAATCCATCAATATTCATAACAAATATGCCCATGGAATAACAATTCAAATATTTGCAAGACATTAATTGGACGACAAAAGAGTATTTCTATTAAAATATAATCAATAGAAGTGTATGAATGCCAAACTTCCATGCTGACACGTTCGAAACCGAGAAACTAAGTCCCTTCCAGCTGGGCCTCCACCACTTCAATCCTCCACCAAAGGCAAGCTCATATAAGAGAGACAGTGACGTTCTCCATCAAATAGGGAAGATCATGGGGGTTGAACAATGTGTTCAGACTTAAAAGGACAAAGGGATGCAGACTCAATATGAAGTGAATAATTTCTCCATAGTAACTTTGCTCTCAAAGTTGAATTCTTCTCCTCCTCTCCATAGCTTGGATATAGCCCATTTATATCCTTCAAATAGAACTGAAGGGCCGAGTCAGCACATTTCCAATATATGGAAGGTCAAGGATAATAGATCTCATGACGTGACATGGAAACCTAACACCATTTTTCAATTTTGGGCACAAAACCCAATGTATGTGGGTTGTAATGGTGTAACCTATGTATACACATGTTTTATAGTTGTTAGGGTGCGCATATGTGGAAAACCATATTTTTTATCTATAGGAACTACAAAAACGAACTTCAAGTCTGCATAGGAAAATGGAAAAGGACTTCTGAGAAAGTTTGCATGGGGTGAGGCAAATCTTTCTATAACAACAGTTGAGAAGGTTCCTATTGGTGTTCTTTGATGATCTTCTGATATACAATAAGCCATGGAGGGAACATTAGGGGCATGTGGATGAGATTCTCAACATTATGGAGGAAAAATCACTTTTTTCCAAGGAGGCATAGTGTGAATTTGATTGACGGAGATCCTATATTTAGGGAACATTATAGGTGTTAAGGGAGTGAAGGTGCATCAAGAAAATATCCAGTCTATCTTAGATTGGCCTGCCCCCAGGTCAATCACATAGTTGCGAGGATTCTTTGGGATATGAAACTATTACAAACTATTTGTGAAAGGGTTTTCACAACTTGGGGCATCGCTGACAGATATGACCAAAAAGGGAGCATTTAGGTGGACTAAGGAAGCACAAGCAACATCTGATTGAATGAAGAAGGTAATGAGCACTTGCTCAATACAAGCACTTCCAAATTTCTATCGGTCATTTGTACTGGAGTGTGATGCATCCAGAGAAGGGATAGGAGCAGTATTGATGTAAAACCACCAGCCCATAGATTTTGAGAGCAAGAATTTGATGGAACCGGAAAGGATCTACACCATCTATGATAAGGAGATGTTGGATATTATGGATGCACTCTCCAAATTTCGACAGTACCTAGTGGGAGGACGTTTTGTAGTGATGACCGACCATAAAAACTTGAAATACTTTCTAGATCAAAAGGATTTGAGCAAAAGACAATAGAAGTGGGCGAGTAAGTTACAAGCCTATGACTTTGATATTGAATATGTTAAGGTAAAGAAGAATGTAGTTGTCGATTCCCTTTCCAATAGGCCTTCAGTCTTTTCCCTTGCCGAGGTCTCAACAGATTGGAAGTCTACCCTCTTGGTGGAATATTCCAAAAATACATTCACCTGTGAGTTGATGGAAGGTACCAACCAAGATGATAGATACACATTAGTGGATGATATCATCTATTGTAAGGAGAGGATCTATCTTGTCCCTGAATCCATGCTCAAGGATAAGATCTTGAGGGAAGTTCATGGCACCCCTTTAGCCTACCACCCAGGGTACTTGAAGACTTATAGACAGGTGAGAGAAAGAGAGAGAGAGAGAGAGAGAGAGAGAGAGAGAGAGAGAGAGAGATTCTCATGGAAGGGACTCAAGTATTATGAACTATAATATGTGAGGAAGTGCATGAATTTTCAGTGGAACAAGTCAGAAATGACACACCCAACAGGTTTACTCCAGCCACTACCTATTCCAGAGAGGAAATGGGAGAGAATTTCCATGAATTTCATTACAGGGTTACCAAAAGTCCAGGGTAGGGACTGTATTTATGTGGTGGTAGACATGTTGACCAAATATGAACACTTTTTTTCTATTCCTTCATAATACAACGCATCTTAGGTGGCATATATTTTCTTCAGAGAAGTGTTTAGACTACATGGTCTTCCAAGGAACACAGTCTGTGACTGGGATAACAAGTTTCTTAGTGCATTTTGGCAGGAGAAATTCAAGTTACCTGGGATAGATTTGACACCTAGTACTAGTTATCACCCCCAGACAGACATAAATAATGAGATAGTGAACAAATGGGTAGAAGGGTACTTGAGGAACTATGTTTCAGGACAACAACGAGCATGGATAAAATGGTTGCATCTCGAGGAGCACTGTTACAACACCACTCATCACATGTCCATCGGGATGAGTCCATTCAGAGCGTTGTATGGCTATGATGCCCCATCATTTTTATATTTGGAATTTGGAGAGAGCAGGGATCCCAAGGTCAAAGACTGGTTGTCGGAAAGTTAGGACATATTGAGGATCCTAAAGGATAATTTATAGTTTGTTTAGAACCAACAGAAGGTGTATGCATATATGCATCAGGTGGAGCACAGTTTTTAGGTCGGGGACAAAGTATTTCTTAGGATATAACCTTACCGACGATCTTCACTGAAGAAGAGGGGTGCATAGAAGTTGAAACCTCATTTTTATAGACCCTACAGAGTGATTGTGAGAGTTGGAGAGGTAGAATATGAGTTGGATCTACCAGAGGGAAGAAAAATTCATAGCACATTCCATGTGTCATTCCTAAAAAAGGAATTGTGCCAACAAATCACCGCTTTGACAGATCTTCCTCTGCTAGATGAGGAAGGAAAATTGGTTTTGAAACTTGAAAGGATTGTGGATGTACAAGAAAAAATAATGAGAAGACGAGTTATTCGAGAGTACCTGGTCATATGGAAGGCGTTGCATGCAGAAGATGCTACATGGGAAGATGAACATATTTTATAGCACCATGATCTAACATTGCATATATATATACAAATAAATATAAGTAATAATTGACTTATTATATACCAACACAGCAACCACTAGTTAGACAATATTTATTTATTATTATTATTATATATATATATAATAAATAAAGATTGTCTAACTAGTGGCTGCTGTGTTGGTATATAACCTTGAAGATCATTGTTCCAAAAATATTGCCATTATTTCTTTTTGATCTCGGTGAACTGTGCAAACATTGGCCGCCAAATTTGATTCAAAACTTTATAATTAACATTTGAGAGCTAATTCTGAAAGATTAAGCTACACTTTTCCATAATCAATAACATTTTTGTCAGTTTCTATAACTATCTTAAAAGTTGTTTTTTGTGCTCTTGGTCGTGCAATTTCTATCCTTGTGATCTCTTCCTTTTCACTGAAGTATTCAATACTTTTATTTTCTACAAATTTTGTTGAATAATGTAACCGTGGAGGGCAAGCTTCTACGCTCTTAGCAATTTCCTCCTATACCTGTCTTAATTTCATTGGAATGGTAGGTCTTATGGATTGATGATCAATCAGACTCAATTTCAATTCAATATGATAATAGAAGGAATTGTACCAACTGGTCAGGAATTCTTGGCCGCACCACCACCAAATGAAACTAAATCTTTTGGTACAATCACTGGAATAATCGTTGCTTGTTTTTGACTAGTAGGTTCAACTTTTTCATTACAATCGATCGATATTGAAGGACATGTTTCAAATGGCTCAACAATTTCCCTTTAGGTGTGCATGCCAACGTAGAAATGTTCCTAAATGTTGCGAATGTTAGCAGATTTCCACAATCCCGGGTCCATCCTCCCACCTGAAACCACACCAACTCCATATCTGAACATTATAGATGTTTCCTATAGTTTTTTATGCTTTTATTCCAGCTGTCTTGTGGATGGGCTCCACATTTGCCACCTCGACGAATTACTAAAAGGATTTCCACCTGATAAGCTTGAATTTTCAATGCCGTGTTAATTTCATACAGGAAGCTGTATAGTAATGATTACAAAGCCGTCGGGGCCAGAATAAGGGATGAAATTATTTAACCAATGATCTGATAGAGAAATGCAATTTAATATTTCAGAATTTTTTTTAAAAAACTCAGTTAATGTCAAACTTTGGAGAAAAAGGGAAATTTATGGTCAACTCTTAAAAATAGACAGTCAACAGAGCGAACTCATTATTATATACCTTGTTTGCAGCAGGTATAATAATAATAATCTCTTAAAACACCTTATTTAAAAAAAAAATTAATCATTTTTAACTTTGTGTTCTACCAATAACAAACAATACTGTGGATATTTCTAAACAAGTCCAAAAGATCTACCAATAACAAACAATACTGTGGATATTTGGAACCAACCTAAACAAAACTCTCAACAGAGAAATCTCAATTACATATAAATATAAGCAAAGTTTTTCTCATGTTGAAAAGTATGGTAATGTAATCATGCGGATCATTTTTTAGTCATGGAACTTCTTCTGGGTATAAAGGTTACCAGAAGTAGAATAATTGTTCACATAAAGGATCATTTTTCCAGTCATGGAACTTCTTGGTATACAGTTTACAAGTTGGTAATGTATTTCCATCATGGCAAGATTTTGTTTTTGCACTGAGAAATAAATTTTATCCTTTGGGTTATAAGGAGAAAGCTTTAATTGAATGGCAAGGTCTTAAACTAAGAAAAGGACAAACAGTGCAAGAATACACAAATGAATTTCGTAAGATGGCATTAATGTTAAATATTCCTTTACATACCCAAGAAACTCTTATGAAGTATATAGGAGGTTTACCTTCACATATTCCTAACAATGTACTTATGTTTGGACCTACTAATCTTGATGAGGTTTCTTTTCAAGAAACATACATTGAAGGAAAACAAGAGTTGGTGTATCAGGGGAATCGTCTTCAAGGAAAGAGGACAAAAGGAAGGGGAATGGAAAGAAAGAAAATTCAGTGACAAGAAAGGAATAGAAGCTCTCTTGCTTGCAAGAAAGAGGGGCACAATGATGACCATTGCTGGAAATTGCACCCAAAGAAGAGACCAAAGTGGTTCAAAGAAAGGAAAGGGAGGCAAATAGTTACAACAACAACACGACTAAAAAACTTGGGATACGATTTAGGTGATGAGACTAAGATCACAACAGTTGGTTTGACAGGTAAAATTGGTGATGTATATGATTCTAGAAGTAAGTTGTTTCACATAAGGATGATAATGAAACATACTAACATCGATACATTGATAGATAGTGAATCTCAATATAACTTGATTTCCCAGGAAGTGGTTAAACAATTGGGATTGACAACTAAGCTACATCATAAACCTTACTCACTTAAATGGATAAACAACAATCATAAATTGCACATAACAAAGCAATGCACTTTAAA
>JZKD02S0691939.1:2009-15267 GCA_000966675.3 Picea glauca
TAAAAATGCATGCATCCTTGGTTTGTGAGAATCAAATAGCTCTATCTCTTGCATATGAAGCTTGAAGGATGTTTTGTTAGAAGAAATATGTATCATACATAGATATCTTTACAATGAGTGGCTACATGATAATTTTTTATACCCTTTTGAAATACTCTTTAAAGTAGAACGAGAAACTTGGCATCCTGGTGGGAATTTTTTAAATGTTGTTTTTTTGTACTTTTGGAGGTAAAAAATGAATTTTCCCATATCCATGATTCCCAATGACCTCTAAAAACATATTTGAGCCAATTCATCCCTTCAGAGAGGTCATCATGCGTGTATGCACAATTTGGGGTCAAGCAACTCCCACCATGTTTTCATACTTTTACAACTCTGAATTGGATTTTTTCATCTTCAACATGATAAATGACCTCAAAATACCTATCTAAGCCNTTTACCTTTTAAAATCTCTTAAACCACTTTGACTACTTTGACCTTTTGGGGCTTCTAGATGACATATGAGGGTCCTCTAACTTCGTAAGGCCATAACTCTCAAACCGTGAGGAGTCATGTCGCGTTCCACATACCAAAAGAAATGGAATGAAATGAACTATCCATATAGAATAGTATTATCTGAAAATATGTCATAACTCATACCGTTGTCCATCAAACAAACTTGGGTCCATTACCCAAACCTGGGGTCTCCAACTTCTCATGGCCATAACTCTCTAACCGTGAGGAGTTATGTGACGTTCCACATACCACCAGAAATTGAATGACAAGTACTATCCATATAGAATATTTTACCTGACAAATTCATTGTCCTTCATCTCATTATTCCACAATTAAGCATGGGTTCTCTTACTCCACAAAGCGTCTTCCTGTGAGGGCTTTCACCGTAAGGGGACCACTTTGGAGTTCATCCACCTTTACTTATTATCAACCATGACAAGACAATAATGAGTCATATTTACATCAAGAAATATTGGGTCCATTACCCAAACCTTTGTGTTGCGGGGCTTTCTTCAAGGGTTGACATCAATGACAACCAACCTTAATCAACAACTTCTCCTTAAACTTCAGAGTTTTCTTCATTATCATCAGAATCATTATTTTTATTTTCTATGCCCATAAATAAAAGTTTTGTCTCGTCATCTTCACTCATGTCAGATAAAGTATTGTTTTCTTTGGAGTAGAAGTTTTTCTTTTTCTTGTAGAATTTCTTCTTGTTTCCAGTTTTTCTCTTCTTAGGTTCTTAATGATTTTGAGTTTCTTTATCATCACTCTCTTCCTACTTTGGATAGGGACATTTGGAGGGAAAATGTCCAACTTTGCCACAATTAAAACATTTGAGAGGTAACTTCCCTTTGTATTTCCCAGACCCTTTCTTGAGTTTCATTATAAATTTAGCCTCTTCTCCATCTAATATGTCTGAGTGATTTTCATTTGGCACATGCTCATGGTTCTTTGTTGCTTTTGATGCTTTGAAAGTTCTTTCCCTTTTTGATGATTTTTCTTGATCAGTTCTCATTTCGTAGGCTATAATAATCCCATGAAGTTCATCCATTGTAAGTTTTTCAAGGTCTTCTCGATCTTCCAAGGTAGATACCTTGGCATCATATCTCATTGTTAATGATCTCATCACCTTTTGGACAATAATTTTGTCTTTTAGATCTTCTCCCAATGCTCTGATTGAATTTTCTATTTCATCCACTCTTTGAAAATATTCTACAATGTTTTTGTCCTCTTTCATCTTCAGACTCTAAAACTACCCTCTGTATGTTTGAATTTTTGCTTGCTTAACTTTTCCATATCCTTCATAGATGACTTTAAGTTTGTCCCATATTTATTTTTCTGATTTATAGTGCATCACTTTTACAAATATAGGATTTCATAATCCACCCATAATTGCATTAACAACCCTTGAATTATCATTGTGGAGTTTCTTTGCAGCAGCATCTGAAGGTTCAGTAGTTGGTGCAGTGTAACCATTTACCACATATAGCCAAACATCACATCCAAGATTCATAAAATAACTTCTCATCCTTACACTCCAAAATGCATAATCATTTTCTTTGAACAAGTTCTCTATTTGAGGACATTCCTTCTTGTTGATCCATTGGTTTTCTCAGAATTTGCCTTCAAGTGGTTAGATTGTGGTGAAGGAACCTACTCTAATACCAATTGTTGGAATGTTGTTAAATACTGAGAGGGGGGGTGAATTAGTATTGAACAACATTCCAACACAAAATCCTAAAATGATTTCTCAATTGAAAAATCTGAGAAAGAACACTGTCCAATTGAAATTTGTATAGAAAATAGGGGGGGGGGGGACATTAAAAATGCATGCATCCTTGGTTTGTGAGAATCAAATAGCTCTATCTCTTGCATATGAAGCTTGAAGGATGTGTTGTTAGAATAAATATGTATCAGACATAGAGATCTTTACAATGAGTGGGTACATGATAATTTTTTATACCCTTTTGAAATACTCTTTAAAGTAGAACGAGAAACTTGGCATCCTAGTGGGAATTTTTTAAATGTTGTTTTTCTTTACTTTTGGAGGTAAAAATTGAATTTTCCTATATCCATGATTCCCAATGACCTCTAAAAACATATTTGAGCCAATTCATCCCTTTAGAGAGGTCATCATGCTTGTATGCACAATTTGGGGTCAAGCAACTCCCACCATGTTTTCATACTTTTACAACTCTGAATTGGATTTTTTCATCTTCAACATGATAAATGACCTCAAAATACCTATCTAAGCCACTCTCTACCCTTGAATTAATCATTTAACCTAAAATTTTCACCCCAAGTGGGCCCCACGGGTAAAAACCACTTTTCATACTTCTATAGCTTTTGAATTGGATTATGTCATATCTAGCATGAGTGACCTAAAAAATATTGTCTAAGCCACTATCTTCAAATGAATTACCTATTTGACCTAAAAAACAATTTCACCCAAGGTGGGCTCCAACAAAAAAAAACACTTTTCATACTTTTGCAACTCTAAATTGGGTTATTTCAACTCCAACATGATCAATGAACCTAATAACATGTCTAATAAAAATTCTTGTATTCAAATATGTCACTTGGTTGATTTGTAAAATTTGGCCTAAGGTGGGCCCCATGGGAAAAGGGGTTAGTCTTGGGTGGTGAGGCATTTTAGGAGACAATAAAGCCTTTCACCCATGATGCATACAAATACGCATACATAGAATATGAGGACTTTAAAGAGGTTCTTCAACAACTATAGGGCCAAGTTCATGTAGAAGAAGGTGATGATAAGGCTAATTATCATCTTCGGGATTGGTTTCTCTACAAGCTAAAGAAGCTTTGTGTTCCTAAAGGTGAAAAATTGTAGCATTTCATAGAGGCTCGCACTTTCAAAGTTGCATGACATTTTGGTGTTGGGAAGACAATGGCCAACTTATAGAGGTATGAGTATTGGTCTATAATGCAAGACGATGTAGCTTAATTTTTTAGAGGATGCATACTTTGTTGTACCAACAAGCTCAATAATAAAAATTAAGGTTCATATCATCCCTTACCTATACCTACTAGACCATGGAAGAGAATCTCCATGGATTTTGTGGGTGGTTTATGAAGAAAAATAAAGGGACATGACTATATGTTTTTGGTAGTTGATAGGTTTAGTAAGATGTTCATTCTCATTCCTTGTAAAAGGATCATCAAGGGACAACATGTATCCAACATGTTCTTTGAAAAGGCTTAGGTGCAGTTTGGGATACCAAGGATCATCATCTTAGATAGTGATGCCATATTTCTTGATACATTTTCGACTACACTTTCATAGAAGATTGACACCAAGTTGAAGAGATCCACAACTTTTCATCCATAGACATATGGTTAAACAGAAGTAGTGAATATCACATCGGTTCAAATTTTGAGGGGTTACAATGAGAATCATACAAGGACCTAGTATGAAAATTTTATTTATATAAACACCCTTATAATAGAGCAGTACACTTCTACTAGTAAGTTCCTTTTTTGAAACTTGTTTTGGGTAATTGCAACGGCCTTCTCCCTTAGATGTTGTATATGGATAGAAAGAAGGACTAAGGGAAGACACCACATGAGAATCATTGAAGGGTGAAAACAGCATTGATAAGATCAAGCATATCCATTTTCAAGCATAGGAGATAATGAAGAAGTCATGAGAAAAGTACAAGACCGACATGATCAACACAAAATTGAGAAAACATTCAAGGTGGGAAACAGAGTTTGGTTGCATATAAACAAAGAAAGGTTACAAGGTCCTAGAAATAATATCAAGGCTCTATAGGATGGTCCTTTTGAAGTGTTGGAGAAGGTGGGTGATAATGCATATTGATCCGAAAATCCACTAACTAATTTGCAAATAATTTTAAGTGTAAATTGTCTTAGCTTATATTTTAAATCTTAATAAACAATTGAAAGGCTAAATTAAAGAAATGAGCATCAAAAAGACAAAAACACAAGTTGATAACGGAGTTCGCCAAATTTGGGCTACATCTCTAGGTCTCCTTGAACTGCACAACCACTCCATTATTATAATGTGAAGAACTTCAAATTCTTTATTACAATGGATCTCCAACCTGCAATTTGCTAGCTTTAGGAAAGATTGTTGCACTAATATCATGCTCTTCCCACACTTGATTTGCATGAAAAATGGCTACAATATCCTCATTCTTCAATTGCAGAGACAAAAAAAAATTGGCTTTAGTTTTTCCACTGCACACAATTCTTCCAACTCTGAACACCTTGGCACAATGGTAAANTTTCACCCCAAGTGGGCCCCACGGGTAAAAACCACTTTTCATACTTCTATAGCTTTTGAATTGGATTATGTCATATCTAGCATGAGTGACCTAAAAAATATTGTCTAAGCCACTATCTTCAAATGAATTACCTATTTGACCTAAAAAACAATTTCACCCAAGGTGGGCTCCAACAAAAAAAAACACTTTTCATACTTTTGCAACTCTAAATTGGGTTATTTCAACTCCAACATGATCAATGAACCTAATAACATGTCTAATAAAAATTCTTGTATTCAAATATGTCACTTGGTTGATTTGTAAAATTTGGCCTAAGGTGGGCCCCATGGGAAAAGGGGTTAGTCTTGGGTGGTGAGGCATTTTAGGAGACAATAAAGCCTTTCACCCATGATGCATACAAATACGCATACATAGAATATGAGGACTTTAAAGAGGTTCTTCAACAACTATAGGGCCAAGTTCATGTAGAAGAAGGTGATGATAAGGCTAATTATCATCTTCGGGATTGGTTTCTCTACAAGCTAAAGAAGCTTTGTGTTCCTAAAGGTGAAAAATTGTAGCATTTCATAGAGGCTCGCACTTTCAAAGTTGCATGACATTTTGGTGTTGGGAAGACAATGGCCAACTTATAGAGGTATGAGTATTGGTCTATAATGCAAGACGATGTAGCTTAATTTTTTAGAGGATGCATACTTTGTTGTACCAACAAGCTCAATAATAAAAATTAAGGTTCATATCATCCCTTACCTATACCTACTAGACCATGGAAGAGAATCTCCATGGATTTTGTGGGTGGTTTATGAAGAAAAATAAAGGGACATGACTATATGTTTTTGGTAGTTGATAGGTTTAGTAAGATGTTCATTCTCATTCCTTGTAAAAGGATCATCAAGGGACAACATGTATCCAACATGTTCTTTGAAAAGGCTTAGGTGCAGTTTGGGATACCAAGGATCATTATCTTAGATAGTGATGCCATATTTCTTGATACATTTTCGACTACACTTTCATAGAAGATTGACACCAAGTTGAAGAGATCCACAACTTTTCATCCATATACATATGGTTAAACAGAAGTAGTGAATATCACGTCAGTTCAAATTTTGAGGGGTTACAATGAGAATCATACAAGGACCTAGTATGAAAAAATTATTTATATAAACACCCTTATAATAGAGTAGTACACTTCTACTAGTAAGTTCCTTTTTGAAACTTGTGTTGGGTAGTTGCAACGGCCTTCTCCCTTAGATGTTGTATATGGATAGCAAGAAGGACTAAGGGAAGACACCACATGAGAATCATTGAAGGGTGAAAACATCATTGATAAGATCAAGCATATCCATTTTCNATAGGTTTAGTAAGATGTTCATTCTCATTCCTTGTAAAAGGATCATCAAGGGACAACATGTATCCAACATGTTCTTTGAAAAGGCTTAGGTGCAGTTTGGGATACCAAGGATCATCATCTTAGATAGTGATGCCATATTTCTTGATACATTTTCGACTACACTTTCATAGAAGATTGACACCAAGTTGAAGAGATCCACAACTTTTCATCCATAGACATATGGTTAAACAGAAGTAGTGAATATCACATCGGTTCAAATTTTGAGGGGTTACAATGAGAATCATACAAGGACCTAGTATGAAAATTTTATTTATATAAACACCCTTATAATAGAGCAGTACACTTCTACTAGTAAGTTCCTTTTTTGAAACTTGTTTTGGGTAATTGCAACGGCCTTCTCCCTTAGATGTTGTATATGGATAGAAAGAAGGACTAAGGGAAGACACCACATGAGAATCATTGAAGGGTGAAAACAGCATTGATAAGATCAAGCATATCCATTTTCAAGCATAGGAGATAATGAAGAAGTCATGAGAAAAGTACAAGACCGACATGATCAACACAAAATTGAGAAAACATTCAAGGTGGGAAACAGAGTTTGGTTGCATATAAACAAAGAAAGGTTACAAGGTCCTAGAAATAATATCAAGGCTCTATAGGATGGTCCTTTTGAAGTGTTGGAGAAGGTGGGTGATAATGCATATTGATCCGAAAATCCACTAACTAATTTGCAAATAATTTTAAGTGTAAATTGTCTTAGCTTATATTTTAAATCTTAATAAACAATTGAAAGGCTAAATTAAAGAAATGAGCATCAAAAAGACAAAAACACAAGTTGATAACGGAGTTCGCCAAATTTGGGCTACATCTCTAGGTCTCCTTGAACTGCACAACCACTCCATTATTATAATGTGAAGAACTTCAAATTCTTTATTACAATGGATCTCCAACCTGCAATTTGCTAGCTTTAGGAAAGATTGTTGCACTAATATCATGCTCTTCCCACACTTGATTTGCATGAAAAATGGCTACAATATCCTCATTCTTCAATTGCAGAGACAAAAAAAAATTGGCTTTAGTTTTTCCACTGCACACAATTCTTCCAACTCTGAACACCTTGGCACAATGGTAAACCATTGAGTTAATATGCAGGAGGTCGCAGGATCGAATCCGTGCTCGTTGGGAGTTTTCGGGCTATGAATATATTTGAAATTCAAATATAATATCCTCTACATGATATAACAAACATTATTGTTGGTCCATTGGTTAATTCATTGGGTTTGTTGTGCAGAGGTCACAGGGTCAAACCCACATACCATCCACTTTTAAACAATGGTTACAACAACTCACTTTAAATAAAATTTCTCCCACTTGAATTACAATGGAAAATCGTTGGCCTATCGGAAAAATGTTGTATTATTATCGAATAGGTTGGAGTTTTGATCCACCTTCTCGAACCTTCCACGGTCAATAAGCCCTTTTGGACAAATTGTTGCCACATGGCAACCTCTGATTGGTCCACGTGGTGGCTCCATAACCGACACAATCAGTGCAACATAAGCCATATTTCCACCTAATATCTACCACATCATTGTGCCATGTCATCATCCATAAAGCCTAGTCAGCATGTCATGCCAGCATCCATACAACCTAGTCAACATGCCACGTCAACATCCATACATCCCAGTCAGCATGCCACGTTAGCATCCACACAGTCTAGTCAGCATCTATGTTTCTATACTACCACATGTCTTGTCCATGATGCCACGTTTCCATCATGTCAGTTTCCATACTACCACATATCAGTCCCCGGTGATTCCACATGTCAACCTTGTCATTATTTTTGCCTGTTTGGCCAAAATTTCAGAAGACCATAACTTTCTCATATGAAGTCCATTTGACCTCGTTCAAACGTCGTTGTAAATATCTCAATGAGCTCTTCAAGATGAGTACATTTGCATCAAAATTCAAGACCATCAGTTTTGCTTGGTTTTAGATATCCTTCTGGATCAAACCTCCCCACAAAAAAAAACTTGTGTTCTGCCAAAATTATACATACATGGTTTGACTTGTCTCTTTGATTTGTACACTTTAAAAAGCATACAAACACTATGTTTCATATAAATGATGTTATAACAGGTCATCACTTATACAATTTTCCCTTCTAGGGGTCTCATACACAACATGTCAGTTTAAAAATAATGGAAGAAAACATCTTTGGATATGTGTTACCCATTTCTTACCAAACTCGGGTAATGGATTCTCCTTTTCGGGTTGCTCCTCTTAGATTGTTGGTGCTTGACCAACTTTTTCATCTGCTAATTATTTCTTCATGGGTGCATGTACAACTTTCTTGCCCTGTTCTAGATGAAGTTGTGGATGAATTTTCCAGCATCAATCAATCCAATTACCACTCATATTTCAACGAGTGCAATAATTCCTTGACCGCAAGGCCTTCTTTCCATGCTCCACATTAAGTCTTGGAGAGTGGTATTTACGTCTTGCCTCCTTCCTGGTAGACATGACCTTCCTATACAAGGACTTTCTCTTCCAACATTTGGCAACACAACGGTTATGTAATCTGCAAAACGTACATGGATACTTGTACCATAAACTATGTTTCTCATTGGCATTCTTCTTATAGTCAAAGAATACATTGGAATAATCTGGTTTAGTATACCTTTCAAGGCGGTTCTTATTGCAAAAAATATCTTCACTCCTTCGATATGTTCACCTCTGATTTGAGATGCATTTCCTTCTTTTTCACTCTCATGAAGTGATGTTTATTCACTTTGTATAAGGTATTTCTATAATGGCTTGGACTCTTCTCTTGAAGCATTTCTTGCTTCAATGACCTTTGAGCATTCTTCAACTTATCCTTTTCCATATCCCAAACCTGCATAACGAGGTCTTTCCACAACCTCTATGGGATTATCCATTCCTTGTACATTAATTTCAAGACCCTTTCCATCATAACCCATCTTGGTTAGCAGCTTAAAACCAATACCATGAGTATGCTTCTCAAATTCACCCAAAAAGGCATCTACCTTTTGATGGGAAGAAAGAGAAAATGATGACTCACTTATACTGCATACCTCAGTGACAGATTGTGAATCTATGGTAGAATACAGTCTTTTTGGCATGGTAGACTCTTCTTCGTCCTCCACTCTTTCATCTTTCTGAAGCTTTTCTAAAATTTCATCCTTGGCTTGCAATTCAAGCTGCAACTTTTGCTTCTCATCCTCAGATACTCACAGTAACTTTCTCAATTCAGAATTATCTTCCTACATTTGTTTCTTAATCTCTTCTAGTTCCTGAAGTCTTTTTCTCTTCAAATATTTTCCCATGATTGTACTTTTTCAACCTACTCTTCAAACTGCAAATCCTGTCAAATCATCTATGATACCAAACTTGATCTAGAAATCCACTAACTGATTTGCAAATAATTTTAAGTGTAAATTTTCTTATCTTATATTTTAAAGCCTAATAAACAATTGAAAGGCTAAATTGAAGAAACAAACAACAGAAAGACAAAAACACAAGTTGATAACGGAGTGCACCCAATTTGGGCTACATCTTCAGGTCCGCTTCAATTGTGCAATAGCTCCATTATTATAATGTGAAGCACTTCAAATACTTTATTACAATGGATATCCAACCTGCAATAAAATGTCTTCGCCAACTTTAGGAAGTATTGTTGCACTAATAGCAGGCTCTCCATGCACTTGATCTGCATGAAAAATGGATACAATATCCTCATTCTTCAATTCTGCAGAGTAAAAAAAAAAACGGCTTTAATTATTCCACTGTGCGCAATTCTTCCAACTCGAAATGCCTTAGCACAATGGTAAAACGTTGATTTAATATGTAGGAGGTCATGAGGTCGAATTCATGCTCGTTGGGATTTTTTTGGCTATGAATATATTTGCAATTAAAACACAATATCCTCTGCATGCTATAACAAGCACTATTATTAATGTGTTGGTTAAGTCAGTGGGTTTGTTGGGAAGAGGTTGCAGGGTCAAACCCATGGATCATCCACTTTTAAACAATGGTTACATCAACTCACTTAAAATAACATTTCTCCCACTTCAATTACAACAAACAATTGTTGGCCTAACGATAAAATGTTGTATTAGTGTTGAATAGGTCAGGGGTTCGATCCACCCGCCCAAACCTTATGTGGTTGATAAGCCCTTTTAAACAAATTGAGACTGCCACATGATGGCCTTTGATTGGTCCATGTGGTACTAGTGGCTCTGTAACCTACACAGTTAGCCTACGAATCAACACCACATAAGCCATCTTGATACGTTATCTCTACCACATCATCATGCCACATCATCATTTTCAAAACCCAGTCAGCATGTCATGCCAGCATTTGTATAGCCCAATAGACATACCACATCAACATTTGTACATCCTAGTCAACATGACATGTCAGCATACATACAGTCCTCTCAGTATGCCACGTCAGCATCCATACTACCACCTATGATTTATGTACTGCCATGTGTCATACCTGTAATGTCAAGTGTCCACCTTGTCAGTTGTTGTATTTCCACATGTTAGTCTCTAGTTATGCCACATGTCAACCCTATCATTATTTTTTCATGTTTGGCCAAAACTTCAAAAGTACATAAATTTCTCATACAATGTCTGTTTGACCTCGTTCAAGCGTCATTGGAAAGATATCGACAATATCTTCGACATGAGTACATTTACATCAGAATTTGAGACCATTAGTTTTGCTTGGTTTTAGAGATCCTCCTGGATCATCTACAAACTTTGTCTACCCCTATATATGCAAATTTACTCAATAGTGAATGTGGAAAATTTGAAACTCTATGAACCTTCCATGTTGGACCAAGAAATTGAGCCAGGCTTAACTACCATAGAGGACATAGCACTAAAATATTAGACAGAGTTAGAAAAAGATATAGTTTTGTAGAATAATTCCAAAACAGACAGATGAGAGTAGCATGAACTTTGGTAGGTTGGGTTGAAAGGAAAACTCATAGGCAAGGCCAAATGGTACTCTCAGGAGAAGGTAAAGGAAAAATTACCTCACCTCCTTAGGGAATAGATTTTGGGGACCAAAATCCTCCCTTAATGAGGTATGATCCAAAATTGATTGTTATATAAATTGTCATCTATTTCAATACATTTTGGGTGGGAAATTTGGAGTTATTGGTTTGTAGGACCCATTTTAGGGGCAAGACCTTCTTTGGTGATTTGGGGTGATCCTGTTTGAGGTCTTAAATGACAATTTTGGGGTCAAAATTTTGTGAAAAAAATTTGTAACCTCTAAAACTTGTTTTGCACATCAAGAGCTTTCTAACAATGTGAATATCACCTCATTGAAGTTAGTATTAGGAAGTTACACCTCTTGAGAGTTGACCTATCTTGTTGACCACCATGATATTGAGTGGATTCCATGTAAACTTCCATTAATCACACATGTGGAGTTAATCATGTGTCAATTTCAAAAATATTCTAAAGTGCCCAAAACCCTAACCCCAATAAAAAATTGAGGCATGCAGAAACCCTAGCCCTAACCCTAAACAACTATCAAGACATTGTTAAATATTGGGACATTAGGATAGGAAGGGGTTCCATTCTTATTGTATTGAGTATTGTTCCATAGTATAATAGATCACTAGGAGTGGGATAGTGAAACAAAATAGAAAAAGTAGAAGGTTTTGTAGAAACCATACATGCCACAATATCCATGGAAACTCCATAGTGAGTGCACTTTCTTTGTATTTGTATTTCATAACTGAGAAGAAAATAGCAAGGCATAGGCCTCAACTTCTAGTTGGGTTTTTCATGTGCTAAGTTTTCCCAAGGTACATCTTGTGTTCATTGTGTACATGGTGTGTTATTTTCTTAGATTATTTCTTCTCGGTTTCGATCTATTTCAGTACTTTGTGCACTAAGCTAGTAATATTAAATCTAAAATATAAAGTAGAACACTATATAATAAGAAATTGCATAATATTGTAAGATCTATTGGGATGAACTATTCTAGTGGAATATCCATGATAGTTTACAAATCAAAATTCTCTTAGTGATCAATATGTGCACCACCACTGCATGTTGTAGTTACCAAATATGTTTGGCACAACATTATATTCAGTGGAACATCTCTCCTAGTGCTCCCTTACATTCATTATCCCACTAGAGATCATAGTAAATTTACACATGTTTCAAATACAAATTCTTAGTGCACTTAAAATGTTTAGGAGCACTGCTAACTGGTGCAGTGTGTGAATTCACCAATCATCAGTGCATGCAAAAATTCTAGGGAAAAATTGATGATAATTTAAAAACAAAAAACAAAAAATGAAAGGCTAATTTAAAAATTTGAACCAATGAAAATGTGAACTAAGGGATACTAATCAATTTACCTGGTCTCTTCTTCGTTGAGGAGGTATGGTTGTCGCATAAATAAAATAAAAAACGTATATTTTTCATGTTTTGAAAAATACCAAAATGAAAACTAATTGGTTGTCGAAGATAAGGAATGGTGAAATCTGAAAATTTGGTAGCACCAAACAATGGGGCGCTCGTAGGGGGGTAAGGATCATTGGTGTTTGTATGTGTGTGAAGCATTGAATGAAATTTGAAAATGAAATTCAGTTTGATAAAAAAAAAAAAAATTACCCCACCGTGGTGCACCTTGTATCCTGACACATCGGTGCATTATAGGTATGGACACGCTATAGATATTTATTTTAATACTTTAGCATACCTCAATGCATTTGTTAGTGTTATGCATTAGTGTGGTGGTACGTTTTGTGCACATTGTGGGTCAATTCTTCCAAAACCTATTGTGGGGTGTATTGTATCACTCTACATCAATGCAGTTAAATTTGTTTGGTGCACCAATAAAAAATTGTTTTAAAAAATGTTAGGAATAGGGTGATGCACATGGTATTGTACACACTAGTGCTTTAAAGATAAACAAACTTGTTTATCACTAAAACTGCAAGAAAATTTCTACAAGTATAAAAATATTGAATGATAAAAATGATTGATAGAATGATGATGATAATTACAATGAGCCTCATGATGGTATACTTATATGCATTGAATAGTCACGAGGTGAATAGGTGTGTTCCCTTTGACCTTTCATTTAGTT
>JZKD02S0692017.1:0-15267 GCA_000966675.3 Picea glauca
AACTAACTAAAACTAAATACAAGAAACTAAACTAATTAACAATAAATAAAAACAAACTAATACACTAATCTAATTAAAACAAACTACTAATAACTAAATAAACTATGCTAACTATTATATATACAAACTACTAATTACACTAACTCTAATGATTAGTTGTCTAACTACTTGTTATACTACAACTTATTCACAAATATACATTATCTACAACTCGCGGATTTAAATAAAACCTGTAAAACTCATTGAATTTCTGTCCTAAGACAACAAGATATGTTTTTTGATTTTTTATATTTTATGAAAAAGAAATAAAACTTACTGAAATTAAACAATCTAATATAAATCTAATTAAACTTATACCTAAATTAAACTACTAATGAAAACAACAAAGAAAAGATTAACTAACCTGGAAGCGCTCCTAATTTGTCTTGTGTATGATGACTCTGAAGCTGGTCGGATGAAGGAAACTCGCACCGGATTGATCCCAAAAGCTTCTCGTAAACGATCAATTGTGCTTCTCTTTGAAGTGTTTACAGGACAAACAAGACATAAAAAATCATAACAATCATATGATTATAAATTTCTGCAATAAGGGAAACCTGTTATGCAAAAACTTATATTTAACAATTCAACTCATGAAGAAGATAAACCTGTCATTCACAAACTGAATTGGACAATTATTATGTCTTTTATACAATTGGAAGAAACTAGATATGAATTGCAGTGATTAAAATTATATCATTTGCACTTGATTTACATAGCGAAAGTAGTCATAAACCAGATACAAATTGATATACACAACATGAAAAAAAACATTGATATAATGAGAAGATAAAGCTGTGACAAAACACCAAATTCTGCTTCGGTCTGTATTATAACTCCATATCCTTGTTCTCCCACGAATGCGGATATCATTATTAAAAAAATCATAAGTATATATAAGTCTCTCCACAGGGTAAAACCTCCCCGTGGATAATATCAAAATGTTTTACATAATCTGGGAAATATCCCAAAATCTACTAAACTAGGAAATCAAAATGCAAGTGAAATCTTTGAAATATCCCCTAACTACTCATCAAAGCCACTGGCATTTCGAATTGATCTGCAATAGACCAAAAATAACCAATTAGAAATACATTTCATCAACAAAATAATAAAAAATTGATCCTACAGACTTAGCTACAGAATCATCTGATTTTGTAGCTAGTCTAAAATAACATACAGGACCAGATAACAATCAAATGAAATCTTTTCAAAATAATCAAATCCAATTTAATTTTCTTTTAATAAATATCCAAAATGAATCACTATAATTCCAATGAGTTTATCATTCAAATTTAAACCAAATCGAAAAGTGATTCAAACGAGACAGGCTAAAAATGCTCTGTTTTTTTAGTCGCCATAAAATATGGTCAAACCATAACAGGACTGCTTCATATCAAATTAAATCAATGGTGAATCATATCGTATAAGATACGATTTAATCCAACACAATCATAATTGATACAATCATAATTGAACACAATCAAAATTGATTTGTTACGGCTGTAACAATGTGTATAAGGTTCATATTGTTTTAATCAAATACCAATATGGAAAGACTATTACAATTATTGCCAAATAAGCATTCATCAAACTTTGCCATAAATTACAATCGTCGAGCGTTTACATAATCAACAGACAAGATCACATAATGATCGTAACCATCAACAACAGTGATAACCATAAACTGGGCAACAATCGTAATTGAGTTAAAAATAGAAACAAATCGTAATCCTGGGCATAATCATTTTCATTCCCACATCAAATTTAAACAATATATTTGTTGCAATATGAACCAAGATGATAACACGGTCAAACAATGCGAATGGATCGGTTGGGTATAACAGTTATGACTCATATCTATTCACAATTTGGTTATGCCTTAATAGAATGGTATTCGAATTGGTCAAAAGACATGGAATAAAATATTAACAGCTAACCATTATTGCCAACCACATCGTATAGACTATAACCAATTTCGAATCGAAACATTGACTGTGTTTGAAATTGAAATACCAGAAACAGCTTGTGTTTAGAAAAGATATTAACAACTTCAATAAGCAACAGAGTATTCAATTGAAACCAAATTAAAACAATCAAATCTATACTTCGAATAATCGAATCAAAGCTAAATCCTATCAAAGCTAATTCGGGAAACAAAATTCAATTAATCAAAAAAAAATTATATACAATAACACATGCTTATGTGTCAAAACAAATCCACGCTGTAAACAGAGCTTATGAGTTTGTCATATAAATAGGTGATAGTCATACCAGTGAGACTACTCGAGCTATGCCAATTTTGAATTGACGACCGTTGTAGCCGACTCCACATTCTTAAACAAAATCGAACCTGTTGTTCGCTGTTTTTTATCAGTGGTTGTCGATTTAGCCTTCTGACTTGTGAGCGTCGCAACTTGATCCTCCAGAGCATGAATTCTGGACTGTAGCATTGGCACATCAAGGTAATACCTTTCTAACCATGAGCCACACTGATCACATGGTGGAGCAGCTGATTGGGATAGAACAAGAGGGGTTTTTGACGAGTCAACGGGGGTTTAACAAGGCATTTTGATGCTTGGATAATTAGGATCACTTTGCAAGAAAGGTGGTAGGTTTTTGACAAAATCATATGAGGGTTTGTCACACAGACCTTCTGAATAGGGATACTCACTTGCCAGGTAACGTTCAACCTCCGAGTCAGAACCTTCACTCACCATGATAGGGCCAGGATTGACAGGAGGTCTCGGTTTGTTTCTGGCCATGCGAGAGATTAATCGGGCGTTCTTTTTACCTTTAGAATTCGCAGTAGGTTTGGCCTTAGGCCTTTTATCCATGGGTTTAACATTTCCCACATCCTTGGTGACATAATTGGGTAGGTCACTAGGTGAGTCAGGTAGGGGTTTAGGTAACAGAGCACTGTAAGGCATAGGGGGTACTGACTTGCTCTCGCTCACCACAAGTTTATCAACCTGTGGTGGGCTTGAGTCCTCAAAATTATTTCGAATAAGAAAATCATTCCAACAGTCTCGGCGTAGCCCCAAATGACAAACCACAAGCATTTTAATTAACCCAAAGTGAAAAAGGTTGTTATCGGCTTGGTTCCGTTTGTATATTTTAGACATTTTAAATAGACTCCTATGTAGGTAATAAGGCATATTAAGCTCATAGCCCATGAAAACCATAAGTAGCCGAAGGTGGTACAAGAAAACGAAACCATACCGGCCCTCGCAGGTGATAAACTTCTTGGTAATCATTAGCAAGTCGTGCCAACGTTGCTTGAGCATATTCGCGGGCAAACCTTTGTCAGAGGAGCTCACCTTTCGTGACTGGAAGAGAAATGTCCACGGGACATCTTCCACTTTGAAATTTTTTGACCATTTCTGTCCAGTAGCAGGAAGACCGGTAGCTAGACTGAGAAATTTCTCATCAATATCCAATTGCACATCCCCGACCTTGGCTTGGCAGCCATCAAAGGTTAATGCGAATTGCCGAGCCACGCAAGGGTTGAAGCCATCAAACTTTCGTATGAACGGGAGCCATCCAAATTCCTCAAGGTCACTGTAAGCACTATCGAACATCAACAAAGCTTGTAAACCATTGGGCTCATCCCTTACGACTGGAGCCATGGCGCAGGCACATGGTAGGGTTTGGATAAACAACAACACACAGGAGCAAATATCGTTTGGGCTAACAGCTGCGAACGATGAAAGGGGAAGTAAATTAATGTGCGTGTGCGAGGGTGGTGGGATTATCACCGCCATGCAGCATAGTAATGGCACAGTACAACGCTATTCAATCAATCATAATATCGTTTAAACCATATTAATCGACCAACCCAAAAATTAAACGGTGGATGGTATACCAATATGCCAATGTATCGTTTGAAATCATGAATGTTCAATACGAAATCAAACCCAAAGATTAATATGAGCCTTCAAACCAATTGTCATTCAATCAAACCCAAAGTTAAATGTTTATCCAATCACGCCATTGCATAATTTCAAATTATTTCCATTCAATTTGAAATCAAACTCATATGTTACGCATGTGCTTGCTGCATAATGTGTAATCAAAGTTTATAAAACATTGTGACAATAGTTAAAATCGATAAGCCAAGAGCCTATAATAATAAGGATCACATCATATAAAAACCAAAATCAACCATGACCCCTATGTAATAAAGTATAACCCTTAAATTTACATGTTCAATGCCTTATCAATCAAGTAAAGATAAAGTTGCGCAATCAAAGCAAGAATAGGCAAATGGTCATAGTTCGAAAAATCATTCCAGCAACTTGATAAACCAAAGGTAAAGTGCCACTCAAAATATCGATAAAAACTATGACATTTCAAATAACGATAGAGGAGTTTTCACGCTTTTAGTCGTGAAAACTAAATCGAACAATTTGCAAGTGTCGCATGAAATGAAAATATCGTCTATTTGCAAAAATGCGATGGAAATTTGAAGTTCAGGAGACATAGGTGTAGGCAGTTTTTAGGGCAATTGAAAAAATTGAATTGGTTGCCAACATAGATGGACCAATCTCCTTCAGAAATGATGATTCAACTAAAATCATTGGAAAAGACACAGTTATAATTGGGAACAAGAATTCAGAGGAAGAAAATGTTCTACTAGTAGAAGATATGAAACATAATCTTCTAAGTGTGAGTCAAATGTGTGACCAAGGTCATAAATTTACTTTCAATTCACAAAAATGTGAGATAAGAAAAGAAGGTTCAAGAAAATTGATTGCAACAGCTGCGAGAACTTCAAGCAACATATATGTATTAAGTGAAATTGGAAATGAAAAGTGTTTCCTAGGAAAGGAAGATGAAAGTTGGCTATGGAACAGAAGAATGGGTCACATACATTTTGCTAACCTTGTCAAAGTCATAAAAAATGAAGCAGTTAGATAAATTCCCCAGATCATGAAACCAACCAACACTTTATGCAAGCATTGTCAAAAAGGAAAGAAAACAAAGACCAGGTTCAAATCAAAGGAATATTCAACGACAAGAACACTGGAAATTGTGCATATTGATCTAGTTGGACCAACTACAACAAAGGGTTTAAAATGTGAGAAATACTTTATGTTATTAGTTTATGATTATACAAGAATGACTAAAATTTTCTTTCTCAAGAATAAGTCAGAAGCTTTTGAAAACTTCAAGGTCCACAAGGAAATGGTTGAAAATGAAATGGATTCAAAAATAAAATTCTTGAGATATGATAATGGAGGAGAGTTCACTTCAAAGGAGTTTATGGGTTACTGCAGCAGGAATGGAATAAAAAGGAAATTCTTCGTTGCTAGGACACCTCAACAGAATGGAGTTATTGAAATAAGGAACATGATAGTACAGTAAATGGCTCGAACAATGCTAATGTATTCCAAATTGATATATATATTTTGGACATAGGCTGTGCATACAATAGTTCACATTCAAAACCGAGTAATTCTCATAAACAACACTGACAAAACTCCCTACGAGATATGGAAAGGAAGAGCAACAAATGTAAATCACTTCAGATTTTTTCAAAGCAAATGGTACATCAAAAGAGAAGATGGTAGAATGAGAAAGTTTGACTCTCGTGTGGACAAAGGAGTACATGTTGGTTACTCAAGTACAAGGAAAGCATACAAGTGTTACAACCTGAGATTGAACAAAGTTGTAGAAAGCATCAGCGTAACAATTGATGAAACAAGTAGACAAGAATTAAAGGAAGAAGAAATTGAACCAATGGAATAACTTTACGAGGAAGAAGCAGAAGATGAATAAGAAGTAGAAGGGGAAGATGAAGAGGATCATATAGAATTAGAAGAGCAAGTTTAACAAGTCCCTCCAAAGAAACCCAACAAACTAGTACAGAAGAATCATACTTCAGATCAGATTATCGAAAATAAATATGCAAGAGTTGATACTAGAAGAATAATCTGTTCACAAGAACAAATACACCTAACACTCTCATCTATGATTGAACCAAACAATTTTGAATATGCCAACAAGGATGAATTTTGGAATAAGGCCATGGATGAAGAATTGGATCAAATAGAGAAGAATGACACTTGGGAATTGGTTCCAAGACCAAAGAGTAAGAATGTGATTGGCACAAAGTGGGTATTCATAAATAAATTGAATGAAGATGGAAATGTTACAAGGAAAAAAGATAGATTGGCATGTAAAGGATATGCACAGGTTGAAGGAATCAAATTTGAAGAGACATTTTCTCAAGTTTCCAGAATGGAAGCAATCTGATTTCTCCTAGCTTATGCATGCTCCAAGAATATTAAAGTGTGTTAGATGGACGTGAAATCATCTTTTCTAAATGGGGAACTTGAAGAAGAAGTCTACATTGAACAACCAGAAGGATTTCAGTTGTCAAAGAACACAGATTATGTGTGTAAATTGAAGAAGGCCTTGTATGGTCTAAACCAGGCTCCTAGAGCATGGTACTCTTGACTGGATAAATATTTATAGTAGGCAGGGTTCAGAAAAGGAAGTACAGACAACAACCTGTAGATCAAGGTAACTCAAGATAGTATTTTATTAATTGAATTGTATGTTGATGATATTATTTTTGTAAGCATTGATGACAGGTTAAGCCATAAATTTGCAAAGGATATGAAAAATGAATTTGAAATGTTATAAGTTGGAGAACTATCCTTGTTTATGGGTCTTCAGATACGTCAAAGAAACCAATGAATTTTTGTTTCTCAAACTAAGTATATCAGAGAAATGCTGAAGAGGTTCAGAATGGAAGATTTCAAACCAGTTACCACTCCTATGCAAACCGATTGCAAGTTGAGAAAATATGATGATTCAAAGTCTACAGACCAGAGGTAATACAGGTAAATGATTGGTAGATTACTATATGTGATGGCATCTAGAACATATGTAATGTAGGCATTTGGATAGGTGGGATGATTTCAACCAACACCATAGGAATCACATGTATTACCAGTGAAGAGGATTTTCAGATATCTCAAAGGAACAAAAGAGTTTGGATTATGGTATCCAAAAGGAAAGGATATATCACTTATTGAATACACATATGCATATTTGGTAGGTTGCATTGATGACCAATGAAGCACCAGTGGAGTAGGGTTCTACTTGGGTAAGTGTTTAGTATCATGGCTAAGCAAGAAACAATTATTAGTATCCTTATCTACAGTCGAGGTAGAGTATATTGAAGCAACATCATGTTGTCCATGGGTTCTATGGATGAAACAAACTCTGACATATATACAGGTTGAGTATGATGAGCCCATTCCAATCTATTGTGATAATACAAGCGCCATCAGTATCTCAAAGAACCCAATGATGCACTCCTAGATGAAGCACATTCCAATAAAGTATCACTTTCTATGGGAATAGGCTGCAAAGAAGAAAATCAGAGTTTCATATGTGGGCACAAAAGAACAAGTGGTAGACATACTTACAAAACCACTTCCAAGGGAATCCTTTGAGTATCTTCGCCAGAGACTCGGAGTAATTTCTACTCCAAAATGAATGCTTTTGAATGATTATCTTATATGTCTTATATCTACACGAGGAAGAACCATAAAGAGGACAGTTCAGGTCGGGAGATCAGTTTCATGAAGAGTTTAGTAAGGGGGAGTATCCCCAGATGGAAAGATATCTTTGCCATTGATAACAAAGGGGGATAGATTTATCAAATGCAGATCACATACGCATGGTTTCATGGGGAGAGATGGTCACAGGGGGAGCAGAAGTGATATGACTTCAATATTGCATCAGAGTGTTTCCATCAATGCCAAAGGGGGATATTGTTGATTAATTGGGTTGGTTGTCATTGATGTCAACCCTTGAAGAAATTTCGGTAGCACAAAGGTTTGGGTAATGGACACAAGCTTTTTTGATGGATAATGGTATGAGTTTTGATATATTTGTAGGTAAGACTATTCTATATGGATAGTATATGTCATGCTGTTTCTGGTGGTATGTGGAACGTCACATAACTTCTCACAGTTAGAGAGTTGTGGCCATTTGAAGTTGGAGAACCCCGATGAGTTATCTAGGAGCCCCAAAAAGTCAAAGTGTTTGCAAATTTTTTTATTTCAATAATAAATTTAATGGAGAACTACCTAAAATAAGGAAAGTGGGATGTTACATGAAAGTATAAATAAGAGGCAAGGCTCTCTCATTTATTCACACTTGAACAGATTGAATATATTTTGTTGTGTAAGGCTTATTGAAAGTACTCATTGATACATCTAAAGTTTTGAAAGTCTGAGGTAGTACGAAGGGTTGATGGTTAAAGTTTTAGAATTACAGCAAATAAAAAAAACCCTAATTTCTGAGGCGTATGCGGGATGACAATGTATTAGGGTGCGTACATACGTGGGTTGACAGTGTATTAGGGTGCGTACATGTTGGTAAATCCATGGGAACTTGAGAAGATGAAGATGCAGAGGTTCTAGATTCCGAGATCAGTCTCCCAGGAAGGTATGCAATGCTTAGATAAATCAGATCTATCCGTTGGTTCAAAAAGGTATGTCTTATTTCTATGAATAGTTGGATTTTGATGTATGCATGAGAAATGGTTATGGAGATTTGAGAATTCTCCCTAGAGAGACTAGTGGTTGCATGGGATCTTTTGTATAAGTTAGATCTACATAAATACAGTGTTGGTATATTTATCATTGATACTTCTTGTTGAGGCACATCTTGTATTTCTTGGCATATGGCTAAGGTTTTTTTGTGGTATACAGTTGAGAACTTGTATTGGTTGATGTATTGAGAGACTGAATACCAAAAAGGGTTTGAATTCTAGATCATGTGAGATATATTATACTTATTCATGATCACACACACTTATGGCACATGACTAAAGAGAGATATGTATGAGGATGCATGCATAGGGTACATATACAGTCTGGATAAAATGAATGGAATGCACGTTGCTAACTTGTTTTCCACGGAATTTGTGAGTCTTCATGAATCATGGATTTACCAGGAGTATTGTTTCATACAGGGATACCAAATTTGTTGGTCATTTCTGGAGAACATTATGGAGAAATCTGGGAATAGAACTATCATTTAGTTCTGCATATCACCCTCAAACTGATGGACAGACTGAGGTGGTGAACCGGATTTTAGGATATTTTTTGAGAAGTTTGGTCACTGGACATCATAGTCAATGGGATCAAATTCTAGCACAAGTGGAATTTTCATACAATGATTCAGTAAACAGAAGTACCAGAAAGAGGCCATTTAAGATAGTGTATGGAATTATTTTGAGGGGAGTGTCAGAGTTGAGAGATCTAAAACAAAGTGAATTTAGGAGCACTGGAGCTGAAGACTTCACTACAGAAATGCAGGAGCTTCATAATTAGATCAAAGAGCAGTTGTAGACGAGCAACAACGAATATAAACGCAGAGTTGATCAACATAGGAGGACACTTCAATTTGAAGTTGGAGATCAAGTTCTACCACATCTCAGGAAGGAGAGGTTCCCAAGAGGAATACATAATAAACTAAAGCTAAGGAAGATAGGTCTGTGCAAGATCCTAAGAAAATTTGATGAGAATGATTATGAGATAGAGCTGCCAGAAGATGTGGGTATATCTCCCATATTTAACATCACAGACCTGTATCCTTACAGAGAATATAGAACCAGAGGATCGGAAGATCAGAAATAGGTTCAGTGGGAAAAGAAGATACATGTAGCCGAAAATATGCAGATGGAGAAGATCGTAGATCGACGAATTAGTAAGAAGACGAGGAGAAAAACATATTTTGAGTATTTGGTAAAATGGAAAGGATGCCCCATAGAATATGCTAGTTGGGTAAACGAAGAAGATATTCAGAAGCATGGAGAGTTAGTGCAGAATCTCATGGACGCTCATGGACATGGGTCCATGAATTTTTCAACCAGAGGAGTATGATGCAAGAGCATCGACACCTAAACATGAGTGGAGGACAACTAAGCACCTAACATGTATTTTGAAGTGATTTTTAAAATTTAAAGTGGCATATCGCGTAAATATTTTGAAAGTATTGTAATTAAAGAACATATTTAATGTTTTGGAGTTGGACAATTGTTATAGAAATATTTGTGTCACCCTATGTAATCTTGCACATAAGGCTTTTTTCCATTTCCTTATGCAGACTTTTCATCCCTTTTTACAAATCCCGGAGCTAAAAATACATTTTTTTCACATATACACACCTTGCATACTATACAACATGCGTATACGCAGGTTGGACCACTACAGCCCGCGTACATCAGGATTTGTGCCCAAAAAATGAAAAATGGTGTCGGGTTTCCATGTCACGATAGGAGATCAATGATCCTTGGCCTTCCATTTACTGGAAATGTTTTGACTTTCCCATTCAGTTCCATTTGAAGGCTATAAATGGGCTAATTCCGAGCTATGGAAAAGAGGAGAAAGAATTCAACTTTGAGAGCAAAGTCACTCTGGAGAAATTATTCGCTTCATATTGACTCTACATCCCTTTGTCCTTTAAGTATGAACATAGTGTTCATCCCCCAAGATCTTACCTTATTGATTGCAAACTTCATTGTCTCTCTTCTATGAGCTTGCCTTTGGTGGAGGATTGAAGTGGTGGAGGACTAGTTGGAAAGAACTTAGTTTCTCGGTTCCGAACTGTGTTGACACAAAAGTCTGTATCTTTTTCACTTATGTTGATCATATATTAATAGAAATACTATTTTCCCATCCAATTGATATCTTGCAAATATTTGAATTATTCTTCCATGGGCATATTTGTTATGTATATTAATGGATTATGCTAACATCATATATTATCACCAGATGCTTGCTTTGCTTGGTTGTTGATCTGAAAATAGAAGGCTGACTTGTTATGCTATGCAAGCACCCCCTACTTCAATAAATTAAACCTCACAGGACCTTGCTTCATGTGTTCAAATATGCAAGATAGTTTATGTGTTAAGTTCTTGCTTCTTCTTGTCAATGTTCATGTGTGAGGAAATGTTCCTTTAAAAGATGAAATATGTGCTATAAACCAATACACAACAATATAAAGTGCAGCAAATAACACAGCAAACTCACAACAATAACAAGATGATAAAGGAGTTCACCCCTCTCTGGGCTACATCTCCTTGAGCCTCCTGCAATGGACTTGGCTCTTTGGGATTAGTTTTTAAAATGTTCTTTTACAAGATGTTGCTCAACTCCAATGGATTTATAGACTGTACCATTGGGTTCAGAATACATAAAAACCCCAAGATTGACTATTAGAACTCTGAAAATGGATCTTGTCTCATCCAATCATGACCTCTTCTACATGTGGCCTCCAAGCTTCCCTGAGCTTCTCTGTGGAAAAAACACTTGTAAAAGTATTCCAATGGATCTGAAACCTATCACAATGTGTTCAGAGCACAATAATTAGTCAAAAATGACTATTCAGTCTCAGAAAATAGATATGTGCTCATCTGAGCAAGGCCTCAAACAATGAGGGCTTCAAGCTTCCTGGAGCTTCCTCAAACTTCAATGGTTAAAAACCTACAAAAGAAGTCTTCAAATGCCTGTGAAAATAGTGCCAATGGACTCAAAACGTCCAAAAACCCCTATCTGGACTTTTTCGGCACCTCATTTGGCCAAAAACTCAAAAAGTTAGGCCTCCTGCCATTTTTCCCCTTCAAGCTTCAGTCTCTGGTTCGCCATTTCGCACCTGTGTGTGAATGAACCCAACCTCTGGGCATTTTCCGTGCCTAAACTCAACACACATGTGCCTTCTGAAATTGGTGCCAAAATGTCGCACCGTTAGCGGAACTAAAGCCCCCGAGGACGGAGGTGTTGGGAGCATGAGGGACCATATGGCCACGTCCCAGCGCAAATTTGGGGCTCCGTTACATGGTTAAACCAAGAATCGACACGTGGTGGGCGCATAGGTTGTATGACCATTTTATAAACCAACCAAAAACCCAAACTTGAATCCGCACGCATATACATATGTAATGGTCACATGTTTGTGGCGCCCGAACCATGGGCTGAACCCCAATCACACCAACGCCACACACAATTGCATAACCGTTTACATAAACCAAACCCCGTGCATAAAATACAATAGGTCATATCAATACACATATAACTGCGGGTTATATTAAAAATCCACCGCGCGCACATTTAAACATTGTATAACCCCGCGCGATAAATTAATATATGGTTATATGAAAGTTTAAAAGAACCATGGGTTATATTTAAACATCGCGCGCGCTCTGTCGAAGAGTATGGGCATGTATACACATAGTGTGACCGGGGGCTGGGGCTAAGCCCCAGCCCCGACCTCCCCGCCGACCATAGCATAGATTAAATTCAAATAAAATGTATTGCATATGTATTGTAAGCAATAACGTGTGGTGTAGTGGTCGGGCTAGCTTTGTTAAGGTTTTGCGCGGAGGAGAGGTCCACGGTTCGAATCTGGTGGACTATCAACATTTTGAACCACAAAGCAATAGAACATTAGCCAATAAAGGGGTAACACGTGGCAGTCCTTGATTTGGCCACGTGGCACCCTACCATCCACTCAAATGATGCCACGTGTCGCAGTGTGATTCTCTCAAACCTGCCAACCAGAATCTGCCATGTCACCTACCACATCAGCAGGTGCCACATCACCATATGGAATGTACGGCATGCCATGTCACCGTACGGACTCTACGGACAGGTACAGTCAGCATCCAAAAATTTTGCCTGTTTGGCTTAGCGAACAGATCGCGATAACTTCTCCATACAGACTCCGTTTGCGAAAGTAAATATACCACTAGAATCAAGAAGATGAGACGGACGCAATGGCACCATTATCATCACATTCCGAGCACTTTGAAATTTGAGCAAATTTTTGACCCCTGGTCCAGATTTTGATCAGTTGTTGAGGACTAGTTGCACATATATTGCTTTGGGTCAAGTGCTCAACGATGGAATTCATCGAACGTCTGGACGAGGTAGGCCCTTTATCTTGTTTTGTTAGCATATTTGTTTATATAACATACTTGAGAATAGAGTTGATTTCTATAGTCATTTTTGTTTGTTGTGGTTTTACCCTAGCCATAAATAGATTTTCCTCATAACAACGATCACGTGAGATCACTGGAGGATGTACTTTCTTTTAATGAAGTCTCGTGCAGTACAGATTCGATGTGTTAATATTCTTTTTCTGTCATAAATATTTATTGTAATAAATCCTTAACAATTGATATCTTTTAATTCGATAGGATAACTCTAGAGTAGTTGGAGGGAAAGGATCGAAGAGCCCCTCTTTTATAAAACTTTGTATTGTTGTCTAGAAGAGGTTGTTGATGGTTGATAGATAAATCTATTGTATAGGTTGCTGAAGTTGTTGGCATTCTAGTTGTTGATAGTTGTTGTAGAAGTTGTTGAAGCTTATCAGACTGTATAAACATATGTATATTTTCAGTTGAATGAATATGACAGAGAATCATTGTTCCAAATGTCTAGTGTTGCAATTGTTGTGTCTATCTAAATGAAAGAATGGTAGACTTTATATTTATTTGAAATTCTTTGTTATTTCATGTTCTTGTGTTTATGAATGAATTTACATGGTTAAATGTATGAATCTGTGGATATATGGATAAGTTTCAATTGTTTCTTTTCCACGAGCAAGTGCAAGTGTGCATAGTGTCTGCAAGGAGTGCGTTGACGGAGTCTATTTTGACTCGTAAGCTCAGAAGAGATAATGTGAACTTTATTTGTGCAAGGATTTCATAGTGTCCACAAGGTGTGCATGACAGAGTCTGTAGTGACTTAGAAATTTCAGCAGAGATAGTTTGAGAGTGCAGGTAGGAGGAACCTTTCTCAATTTTTTATTGTTTAGAGGGAACAATAGAGTGTGGAAGGATTGTTGCAAGGAGTGCATAGTCATCCTTCAAGAGTCAAGGTTGATAGAAGTTTGTCTGCAAGGAGTACAAGACAGAGTATTTTGACTCAGAAGCTTAGGAGGAGTAGCGGAAATTGTCCACAGAGAATCTAAGTTGTGGAGGAGGACCTGTTGCAAGGCGTGCATAGGATGAAATTCGACTAAGTGTCGAAGAGAGCATTCTATGGAGGCAAGAGTTAGAGAAAGAACAAGCTCAGGAGAGAGAGTAGCGAGAAATATTCAAAGGGAGGAGCCCCTTAAGGTTTCCCAAAATTAATAACGAAGATCCGTTCAGGAGGGATTGGGATCATTCCAGAAAGTCATATCTGGGAATGTTGCATGGGGGTTATCCGTGAATCATATCGACATTTCCGATTTCAGAGTATTTAAAAGTATTGAGAAGCAAGATCATCGAAGTTGTGAAGTCATGAAGTGAATCCTAACTATTGGATGTGAGGAGACATGTGGTAGCTTAGAAAATCCAGAAGATAGAGGTCCGAAGCAGTTGCATGGAGAGTAGGAAAAAATTCACAAAGTTGCGAAACCTGAAGTACAGCTGGAGCGTTAGTTCCAGGAAGACACATGGCATAGATCTGTGAATTCGGAGAAAAACGTTTCGGGAATAACCAAAGACGGAGGTCATAATATTTATGAAGCCCGAAGTCACAAAGAGATGATCCACAGTCACATCCCATGGTCACATATGAGAAGTGTCTAGTGTGGGTATAACACTCGCAAGGCCAGTGTTTCCAATCACCGAAGAGCAGTGCCATGGGTAACGTAGACCTACAATTAACATCAAAGGGACAAGTGTGTAGTAACTTTTCTAGGTCTGTTGAAGGCATGAAGAACCAATTCAGTTCAAGGAGTTTGAAGATCCAAGGCCGGGAGGTCACAGAATCCCTAGTAGGGAAGGGGGGCAGTGGAGAGGTTGAAATCAAAGAATGACAGAGACAAGAAAAAAATAGAAAGAAGAACTTCCTTCTTCTTCTAATACAACATCTGATTCAAATGTTGATGAAATGGCCAAAATGTTGAAAGCTTTAACATCTTAAATGGAAAGACTTAATATGGAAACAAAGAAACCTATCAGACCTACACATGAGGGTGGATACAAAAATTACAATCAATTAAGAAGGCCTAACAATGTTCCTAAATTATGCAAAGGGAAAGAATATATCAAGACGATAAAAGATTTTTTCATCATTTTCAAAATAACGCAGCGAAAGAAGTTGAAGAAATTGATGATACTTAGGATGATTCGATATTTCATTTACATGATACATAATTACCTCTCACTCATGTGACACAACAAGAATATGAGGATTCCCTTATATTGGA
>JZKD02S0692039.1:26504-40166 GCA_000966675.3 Picea glauca
CTTGAGTCCATATAGAGCTTTCTTCAATCTGCAAACGTGAGTGTCTCTGGAATGTACCTCAAACCCTTGAGGTTGTTCAATATATACTTCTTCTTCAATTGCTCCATTCAAAAAAATTGTCTTTACATCCATCTGATGTAAGTTCCATCCCATGGAAGCGACAAGAGATATGATAGCTCTGATGGAAGTATATCTAGCCATCGGAGCAAAGGTTTTATCATAATCTTCTCCCTCCTTCTGGGAGAACCCTCTGGCTACGAATCTTGCCTTGTATTTATCCACGCTTCCGTCTGTTGCATGTTTGATCTTGTATACCCATTTTGAAGTTATCACAGATTTTTCTTTAGGTCTAGGTACAATTTCCCATACCTCATTTTTCATAATGGATTGATGTTCTTCCGTCATAGCTTCTTTCCATTGTCCCTTTTGAACTGCTTCTTCAAATGTGGTAGGTTCTTCATCTAGAAGCTTCGTCATGTATGCTGCATAACTTGAGAGTCTTTTGGGTCTTTTACTCTTCCTAAATGTTCCTTCTGGAACCTTGAGTCTTTCTGCGTCTTGTAAGGTAGCTTCAAGCCAAGCTGGTCGTTTCTTGGTCTTAGGTACGATATCTGAATCAATGTTTTCACATGGCTCCATAGGATGATCAGGTTGTTCCTTTTCGTCATTTTCGTTTTCTGTGTTTTCTTCATTAGTTTCTTCAAGCTCTTCTTCTTCTATAATTTCTTCGATGGATTTCCTAAAGGCCATCCTTTCATTGAACATTACGTCTCTGCTAACTTCGATATTGTGTTGTTCTGGAATATATATTCTATAAGCCTTGGATGAATCACTGTATCCCACGAATATCCCCCTCTTTCCTGAGGGTTCTAGTTTATTCCTTTTGTCCTTGGGAATGTGAGAGTAAACTAGACATCCAAATATTCTTAGGTTTTCCACATTAGGTTTCTTACCTGAGAAAGCTTCTTCTGGTGTCATGTCCTTCAATATACGAAGAGGACTTCTGTTCTGCACATATATTGCTGTCATCGCTGCTTCTCCCCATAAGAACATGGATAGACCTTGGTCATTCAATAAGGCTTTTACGGTTTCTTCGATAGATCTGTTCTTTCTTTCTACTACACCATTTTGTTGAGGATTATGAGAAACAGTCAGCAATCAATAGCCAAGAGAGGCTAATGCACCAAGCAGGAAGAGAAACCAAAGATGATCAGATAGTCCCACCTAGAAACTGGCGCAACACTTTCCCCAGAAACTTGCGCACAAAACTGCCAACTGCAGTGTGCACAACTGGCTCTCTGCAATTCTGAGAATGTGAAATAATGAGAATTGGCGCCCTGTATTTATAGTGGTTCTGACAGACTTACTGGGGCCGACTTCTCCTTCTGGGTACTAATTAATTCATATTAATTATATTTTTGCAGCCAACATCTTGTCTAGGGTTTCCTTTACTTCTTTGCTTCCTTCTGGAATATTCTAATCTTGTCATAGGTCACAATAGAGGTTCATACCTCCCGAAGCTACCATAATATCGACAAAGGGAACCATTTGGTCGGCTGGTGACTAGGACATCTAGGAAAGGAAGATAGTTGTTCTGTTGGGTTTCCATGGTAAATTGAATGTAGGGAGTAATGTGATTCAGATGGTTCAAAAATGAGTCGAGGGAAAATTGGCCATAGGGCAAGATGACAAAGGTACCATCAATTTATTAATAATTTACCCTTATTTTTCCACCAATTTTTTTGATGTTTATTCATATATAATTTATTCTTTTTATTATTATTTTTTTTCTAAGCTTATTCTTTTTATAAATTATTTTCTTTTGTTAGAAATTAAATTATTTTCCTACTATCTTGTTGGTATTAAGTTAACACATCTTCTCTAGTATTAGCCATTCTAATATATAAAATTTTGATTTTAATTTCGTTTATTTATCAAAAATTCTAATTTAATTCCATTGATTATTGAAAAAAAAGATTCTCCCATCTTGGTAAATCCTCTTAATTATTATTTTATTTTTATCCATTTCTTAATTCAACTCTTTCTTCTTTGTCCTTGTATTAATTAAATTTATCCAAATTCTCCTTAATTTTTTACCCATTATCTTTTCCATTAATTAGTTTGTTTATTTTGACCAATTTCTTAATTTAACTTTTTCTTTAATTTCTTTTAATTAGTTGATTATCTTTTTCATTAATATATTTTGTTTTTTTATAAAAAAATGATTTTTTAATATGTTTTTCTTTTTACTTTAATTGACTTTGACCAAGTCCCTGTGAATAATAATTTTTTATGATTAATTCCTATTGTCTAGATTATTCATATCTTATATATTTAGTTCAATAGTTTACTCTTTTCTATCTCAAAAACATTATTTGGATTCCTTTAATGATGGGTAGAGTGTCCACTTGAAATGTTAAGATGTTTTTAAATCTCATACAGTTATGACTAATTACAAAAATATTCATGCTAAAATGCTAGAGTTGTTTATTTTTACATCATATGGATTGCACTTCTTTTAAAACATATTTATTTACCAGATTCAGTTGGAAGATAAATCATGTATAAACAAATGAATTGAGCAACAAAGCTGCTTATTCCATGCCTTCGTTGTAAAGTGGGTGTAAACTTTTTTGTAAAATAAATATCCTTACGATGACATGAAATTTTTTGTTGAACATATATAGTTGTTTCATATTTAGGGTAGAATTTTTTTTGGCTAGTGTGCTTAGCAAGTATTAAAAACATCACCTTCTCAACCTCAAGGATTATGGTTGGCAACTCTATATCAGTGGCTATATTATGTGATATACAAATTTTTATAATATGAGCCCATTTGCCAAGATGGGCATTAAGAAGTTATTCGCAACTAGAGTTCATGTCCATCAAGAAGTTATATGGACGGAGAGGAGAGGGACTGTCGATTAACTTTTGAAAGAACTTGATTTTAAAAGATATATTTGGCAAGAAGACATTGCAAGCAAATCATAATTGCTATCTTCCTTTAGCAATTGACAAACTTAACCATTCATCATATAATTGTTATATATTTTTGGGTAGCTTCTTCTTGTTACCATACCATACCAAGGAATTTAAGAAGCATCACTTAGCAATCATCAAACTTAACCGATAACACATAATTGTTATATTATTTGGTATTAGTTCATTTTTTTTTACCGTGCCAAGATTATAAAAAGCATTACATCATAGTGGTTCATCACAATTTCTATTTATTTGATCTTTCAAACCCTATTTTGATAGGGACTATGAAACCAAAACCTATCTAGTTTTAGATTCCTCGCGATGGTTTTGATAAGATTTCATTTCATCATCGAGGTTTTTCTAAAGCGGATTGGTATTGAAATAAAAAAAAGTTATCCCAAAAAGATGCTTCAAAAATAGTTTTAAGAATTTGAAAGATATTCTTGTGAAATTATAGATGAAAATATATTTGGGAAATTGCCATATTTTTTTATTTATTTTTATTTTGTTTCTTATATGATGCATTTTTCACAAAACCTATTAGGTCGAGCATTTCTCCTTATTTTGAAGATGGTATCTAGGGTAAATTTGATTCTGTAGAAGTTGGAAGCTTTGTCAACAATATACTCATTTAAGAGATCAACATGTCACTTGCGAGAATTGAATCTAGGTAGGAAGGATAACACTTCTCTCAACTGTCCATACTAAACCCAATTGACGCCATACTCTTGCATGATAACATAAATTTAATTGAGAGTAGAAACAACCATTTAGCTCAACAAAGTCCAACAATCATTTACAACAGTGAAAATAATTGTAAGGTACCATATTTAATATAATATGCAAAAACATGAATATTCAACAAATATCAATGGAACAACAAAATATTGAGAAAAGCAATACCAGTAATAATACCTTTATTCAAAGAAAACAATGTTCACTTGCCTCTTCGAGGGGGCAACCTCCAGCAGAGCAAAGCTTTATTATAATAATTCTCAAGACAAACTTTCTCATGCCTCCTACTCTTATTTATACTAATTCTATCTTCTAAAGAACATTCTAGACGAAGACCTTTCTAGAAGCGGAAGCTTCTATTAGGTTTTTTTACATTGACTTGTTCACATTTATTAAATAGGCCTTATTAGCTAATGTCGACCTTTATTACATGGACAATATATTATTCTATCTACTTGAGGGATTAGGTCCCTAACATGCCCCCCCCTCCTTGAAAAAGAGCCTTGTCCTCAAGGCTTAAGATGAGGAAACTGTTGCAGAATGGTAGTCAGATCCCATGTGGCATCTTCTGGTGGAGTATCCTTCCAGTGAACCAAAACTTATTGGATGACGACGCTCTCTCTAGTCCAATACGGCTTGTGCTGCAACCAAATGGAACCTTCTTCATCCAACTTTGGTAGCCTGGTCTGGGTGTGGCATTTGGTGCTAGTTACTTTCTTCAGGAATGAGACATGAAAAATAAGATGTAGCTTGGAGTGATTGGGAAAAGCTAACTAATAGGCCACTAGCCCCATGTGTTTGAGAATAGTATAAGGACCATAAAATTTTGGTGCAAGTTTCTGACATTGTTGGGCTTTGAGTGAAGTTTTCTTGTACGGTTGGAGATGGAGAAACACTTGGTCCCCTTTATCAAATTGACGTTCAAAATGACCTTGATTTCCCTGTTGCTTCATGTGGTTTTGAGCCATTACCAAATTTTCTTTGAGAGTACAGAGAATGGTTATGCAGACGATAAGATTGCAATCAACCTCCGAAACCTTGGAGACACCTGACATGTATGGGAGGACCGTTGGTGGCTTTTTTCTGTAGACTTCTTCAAAAGGAGTCATGCGAGTGGCAGTATGGTAAGAGGTGTTGTACCACCATTAAGCTAGGGGTAACCACTTAACCCATTGATGTTGTCTATCGGATGCAAAACACTTCAAATATGTTTCCAAACACTTGTTGACCACTTTTGTTTGGCCATTAGTCTGGGCATGATAGGCTGTGCTGAGATGCAATTGAGTTCCCTTGAGCCTGAATAATTCTTGCCAAAAATTGCTGGTAAAAGTGTGATCACGGTAAAAAATAATAGAATGAGACATTCTATGTAGTTTGAAGATATTATCCATAATAATTTGAGCCACTGTGGATTCTATGAACAGATGTTGAAGAGCACATAAATGAGCGTATTTGGTAAGACAATCCACTACCACCATGATGACTCACTTATTGCCTGATTTGGGTAAGCCAACAATGAAATCCATAGAAATATCCGTCCAAATAGTAGGTGATCTAAATCTGGGCAAAATCACAATTTTATGTTGTTTAACTTGCATTTTTGAATGCATAAATGAACTCAGCGCCTTGAACAACCCCCGGGGTACTCAGATTATACAGACTTAACCACTCAACGTGCTACTTATAATGCCATCGACTAGTGTTCCTTCATTATACAAAGGGGTAACTCAGGGGCATGGCAGTGCCAGTCGGGACAAGCCAGCATATGACTTCACTGGTCACATTAACTAACATCTGACTTGAAATTCGCTCATAGCCTATCTGGCGACACAACTGATCTAGGTCAGGTACTGTCCAGCCTACCCACATCATGCCATCTTTTAATCCGCACTATGTTCATCCATTAATCCTTGTACTTTCCAATCATATCTCTTGCCCATTCACATTTAGTTGACGTCTCAAGACAAAAAGGGCATAATAAGCCCACACCAGACATTTTTAGCTCCCCTAGAAGGCATAAGTGACTTCTCGATCGAGACAACACGGGCATAATAAGCCCACGATAGACATTTTCAGCTCTCTAGCTGACATAATTAAGGCCCAATTAGTTGCCAAGCACACCCATGAGAGGAAAAATTTGTTGACATGACAGTGCCACATAGGTGCCACAGTGGTAGGCTACAGGGCGATGGTGGGTCACGATGGTGATGTCAGTATTGCAAAATCAATGGTCTTGAAAACCGTCGAATAAGAGTCGAAAGTTCGACGAATAACAAACTACGTCATAACTCCGACGAATGTCAAGGGACCAAGATAAAATATAACGAAATTTTGAGAATGAGTGAGCAACGTCCGACAGTAAGGTGGATTTTGTCCATAACGTCAGAACACCCCGCCAAACTTCAACACCATATGCACACAGTAGTGTGTGAGCACAAAAATCTAAATCATGTTGAAGAGTGATCTAACAAAGGGAAAGAGATGGACCCTCTAAGGAGGCTAGATCTAGGGCATTGATCGTATCAAACTAAATGACGTGAGATCAAGTAAGGGTAAGAGATGGAAACCCTTATGAAGCCTAATGACATGAAATCTAGTAAAGGTAAATTATGAAGACCCTTACAATGAAAAATAACATGAGATCTAGTAAGGGTGAGAGATGGAAACGGTTACAAATCCAAATGGTGTGAATCTAGACACTGTGATTGTTCAACTCTGATATCAAATGATACAAGTTTGACACTAATTGCTATGAACTTTCCCGACAGTAGAAAATAACTCACACAAGTAAAGACATAAAGACAAGTATGCAAGTATGATTGGCATAAATGTACATATGTATTAGTATATATAAGATTACAAAATTGCAAGAGTGGGATCATCAAGTTTGAACACTTGTCTCTAATATAATACAAAGAAGCTTCTAACATAATAAGAATATACCCAAAAAACAAAATTCTAAGAAAAATACATACACTACATAACAATATACAAAAATACAACAATTATGTCTCATCATATAAACTATGTCTTATAACTTCAATAACACATTGATCATAGAATAACTCAATTAATTTTACCTAGCATACAAAATCATAATGAAAGTTGACTTAAATCATAAAATGACAATATCTATTTATATGAAATTTTTTCCCATTGGCTATGTATAAAACATTTAAGTTAAAAATACTTACACCAAAATCTCCAAAAGTATGACCTTATCGTCTCCCTTATTTCAAAGCTCTTATTTCTTAAGTTTATTGACATGTCACACTATTTAATTTCTTTAAAAATCTTATCTTTAATAGAAATATTTTTTTGGCATTTATAACCATAATTTTCCCCTTGCCAAGACTTATACAAATCCAAATCCAATTTTAGATAAATAATTATGTGAAAATATTTTTTAATAGAAATCTTTTATTAGCATTTTCTAACTATATATTTCCTTTGAATCCTTATACAAACCCTTTATCTCTCATATCATAGTGCCATTATTAATGGTCTTCCAATCCTACATAGGTAACTACATGTTTGCCATGTTTTTAACCATATATTTTCCTTTGAAGTTTTATCAATGGTTTCCCAATTCTATATAATTACATGTTCACATCCATGTGGATTAGTTTGAGTGGTTGAGTGTTTTGAGATTTATGCAAGAGGTTTTGGAGTTGATCCCCTATACTAATCAATTGTTGCATGCCTAACTCGATGTCCCTGCTGAGTCGGGCGTAATCAACACCAAAAAATTTACTCTAGGTATCATTTGCAAATACGGAGAAGTGCGCAGAGTTTCCCCACAAGGTTTTCCTTGAAAAAAAAAACTACATCTTCACATCTAAATAAATGAGTCACAACAATGTAGCAATCAAGATAATAATCTAAGTGTAATTTAATTAAAAGTATCGATTGAAGCTATAATCAAAGCATAAATCAAGACATTTATTGAGGTGCAGATTAATGTATTAATCAAGGTGTTAATTGAGGTATACTAATTCTTGTTAAATCTAGAGTGCACCCATGATGTCACAATTAAGGATATATCATACATGGATCAAGAAAATGATGATGTGAGAAACACAGGTCCAATGTAAATGGACTCAAATTTTATCCAATTTGTTGTCAAATTGTATCAAGAATGGTGAAACATTGAAAACTTCAGTCAAGGGTTCATTGTTGTCAAGTCACCATGTCATTTGTCCAGGTTACTTTTTTTTTTCCAACTCAGGATGAACGACCATCATCTTACATCATCAAAAATAACTCAATCAAGATTTAATCCCAAGATGTTATTTTCCAAAAATTATGTCGACTTAACTTGCAACCACCACACCCAAATCTCTAAATTAAAAATATGTCACCTTAACTTACAAGCACCCCACCCCACCCTACCCAAATTTCTAAATTATATTACAAATCTCTAAAATAAAAGTATGTCACCTTAACTTGGAACCACCCCACCCAAATCTCTAAATTATATTATCACTTGACAATGTGGTCAACTATCTATAGAGCCCATCAATTCTCATGGATAATACATTTAACAAAATTTAATCTTATTCGACTCTAATCATGTTAGAGATATAGTCATACATCTGCATTCCAATTGACAATGTGGTCAACTAACTATATAGCCCATCAATTCTCATGGATAATATATTTTACAAAGTTTAATCTTATTCAACTCTAATCATGTTAGAGATATAGTCATACATCTGCATTCCAAAAGCAACATTTGCTGCTTCAAAATACTTCCTATAACATGACAATGACAATGTGTGGTGGCCACATGTGATTGATTGTAGAGTAGAGTATGGTCTATTTGATCATCTACTTCAAATTGCAGATGATAAGTTATTTCGCAGGCATAATCGACAAGCTGTAAAATGTGGAGAAACGCATAAATTAGTGGGAAACAAAGTAAAAGTAATTCCAAACTGCCACATTTAATCACAACACCTTTGTATATGCAGAATAACGTTCAAAAAAAGTTTATCTATTTTCATTCGAATATAAATGCCCTGGTTCATACTGTTTTGAAGAGTGTCTTTTTTCAGAAGTTTCAATAGAGATACGTGAGTGTGAACTCACCCCTATTATTTTAGAGTTTATTTTAATATTATCTCAATATTTCTGAAATTTATATATATATATATATATATTAAATGGGGAAGACTTGAGCAAACATTTGTTGATACCAAAAAATATAGCAGGAAATTCACAAAGCATTTTTTAATGCTCATTTCAACTAATACAAAGTTTATAGACAATACAGTAACCCAAAATATAGATCAATTTTTGCTTCATGTAAAATTGTGAACATTATACCTCCTTGCAATATATTTTGACAATTTGATACAATGGTATACAAACCATAAAATTAAACAAAATACTCTTGCCAAATGCATTTGCCTTGACCATTGAAAAACTCTCAACAATTGATTTACAATCTAATCCACATCATGCACTTCTTACACTATGATTTATGATTTCTGTATAGGAAAGAAGCCTTGGTTTTGCAATTGAATAATCTTGACTGGAGTAATTTCCTTCCATATGGTTATGCTTCATGGAAATAGTTAAGGATGAGGCGTCATTCCTCTTGGAATGATCATGCATAACAAGGTGTTATGCAATTGAAACAGTATACTAATACATCCACAAGAATTACTGATCAACTAGAAACATTGGAAAATTATTACTGCTTCAACATCATGGAATTATCACTTAAATCTTTCATAAATTTGCAGGATAACTTCAATGCATCACATTTGTAATAACTTGTTGCCAATTTCTCGTAAATATGTTAATGCACTAAATGCTGTAACGTCCTTCTCCAACATCAGAGCTCTTAAGAGAGCTGATTCAAGGAGCTGAAAAAGAAATAATACCACTCAGTTACGTTTGCAGCTAGCATTCAGTTACCACAGAACATGATATGAAATAAAAAAGAATACAAAATCTTATATCATATCATGATTCCCCTGCTCAATTTGCACTGAGAAAAGTATTATATGACGTTGAAGAGGTGTCTTCCCTATTAATCAGAGAAAAAATATCCATTGTCAAGGGGATAGGCCTACCTGAATTTTCTCAAGCATAGATTGTCCAATAATTCTCAAATTGACAGATGGGATGTCTCCAATCAAAGCACTTGGTGATTCTTTGGGGCAACAGGGAGCGTCTGAAACAACTGATCTATCCACCAGATGTGTACTTACAACAGGCATCAATATCATCCTTCTGAATAACTAGTTGCATACAAGGCAAAGCAGACTGCTATATTTGAGAGTGCATCGCTTTCCTTCAGTGGCCCCCTACCATTAGAATCAATACTATTTGCTAGAGTTTTATACTAAAGTTCACTATTAGCTTTCTAATGATAGCTTTCATCCTTCGGTGGCCTTGGTTAATGGAGACTCTAAAGTCAAATGATAGCAATGGTGTGTGATCAAGAGATGCACAGAGTTCGAGTGAGGTGCTAGCTGCACTAGGTAGGGAACACTCCGATTTGTTTCTTCCATATTTCCTCTGAAATGGTTCTCATCATAAGGCATCTGGTCGAGATAGAGATCTCACTCTCTTTAAGTGTCTTCCAAGATCCTTGGTTCCCATATGTCAAAATTACTTGCCCCATGTATTGCCAATGATTCTGGATGGCCTTGCAGATGAGAGTGAATCTATACGTAATGTCACTTTGAGTATTGGGCATGTTTTGGGTAAGCACTATGCCACAACATCATTATTAATCTTGCTTCTAGCTGTTCAAAACGCTGTATTCAATATTAAATGGTGCATTTGTCAGAGTTTTGTAGAACTTTGGGGTAATCTCATCTTCAAGGTTGCAAGAACATTTGTAAAAACAATTCTAGAGGGTAGAAGTGATGATGAAAGTGCAAGCATTGAAGCTCATGGGTGCAATATTATTGCTTTCCTTGAGAGACAAAAGCGTAAAGAGATTCTTGCAAGAGTTCATATGGTTTGATATGATGGGAGCTTGATAATGCAACAAGCTACATTACATGCTTAGAGGATCATCATTGCTAACACTCCTAAGAATATACAAGAATATTTAATGTAACATCTCCAATATAATCCCTCATTTAATTAATGCATAATGCAGATATGAATGTAGCTATGGCCAAGCGATGTAATATGTGAATTGTATTTTCTGAATTTTAATAAATAAAATGTGATGTTAGTTGTTGTGAGATATGGACAGAGATGGGGGTTGAGTTTTACACAAGAGAAGGAAGTGTCTAAGAGGGGTCGAAGGGGGAAAATGATTTATGGGTATTAATTCAACACACTTTCCTGAATTATATTATCATTGGGGATAACTTCTATTTTTATTTGAATGTATGAGAGCCCAATCATTAAACTCATGTAAGAGGGTGGGTGTGAGAGTCACATCCCATAGTTATTCGAGAGCATGGGGCTGATGTACAATCAACATTGGGTAGAGTGAACAATCAATTTACTTGGGGGAAAGAGAGGAAATTTGTATGGGGAGAACAAACATTTTTTCACAGTCATGTTTTGCATGAACAACAAGTAGAGAACAAATAAAAAAGCACTGGAGCTAGAGCAAGAAGGGTAGGCAAATTCTAGAGCATGATGGAGCGCTTTTGGAGCATTTTGGAGCTGAAGACTAAAGAACTAGGTTGTCGAGCCTGAAGAGTGAACTCCTGTGTGAGTTGCACTGTAACAAGTGTTGTTGTTTTTTTCCTAGTAGTTTTACGTAGCAGTGAGTTCCCAGTAGAGAGATTCATGGTTACCTATGCTAGAGAGACCGTGATAAACGAATGGGACGCCTGATGGACTGAGAGTAGTAAAGGGGTACATTTCTTGGGTTGGGCAGGTCAAGAGGAAAAGAGATGGTGAAAATTGGGATAGGTGTAGGAGAATACTAGTGGGTTGTGGGATATCTGAGTTGCGAGGGGACAATGAGAGACACCTTTTTCTTGTGGATGCCTAGCCCTAGCTCAGGGGTGACTTGTTGTTGAGATCTTGAACAATAAGTCTATGGTTGGGTGGAATGTCCGTCCCAAGCAACTGGTTGCACAAATGTTTTGAAAATACAGGTGTCTAACTATTTTTCTAAGTTAATTTATGAATTAACTGATGTGCATTTTTACTTTGTGAATGGGGATGACTTATGTGCTTTTGGAATGAGTTAATTAATTTCATTCATGTTTAATTCATTATGTTGTAGATGCATCAAATTACTGGTATCAAAATGGTTAAATCTGTGTCTAATTCATAGTTGGTAAGTTACAAGAAATTAGTTAACAATTTTTTTTATGAATATTTCCTCATAGTAATGTTCCTCGGTTAAGCTGGGGGACGTTACAGATTGGTATCAGAGCCACACGTTCAACATTGATCTTACATGGGCCAGACGCAACACACATAAGCCGAATTTGCAGAATTAAAGCTCAGATGCCTGCAAATTATTGTCAAAATTACTCCAGTGAAATTGGGAAAAAATTCATGAGGAATTTGAGCTCAGGGGTTAAAATCCCCAATTGTAACCTCTGTTTGAGCATTTTTGGAGCTGTAATTAGTTGAGTTTTGGAAATTGCAACGCACTCAGGGTGAGATTGGGCGAAATTGGAAAAAATCCCCAATTTATATAGTGAAAATCATTAAGAATTCAATGAGTGTCGAATTTTGGGTGTAGAGGTTGAATTGACATGCTCAGGGCCAAAATTGGCCATTAAAAGCTTAATTTCAAAGTTTCATGGCGGCCATGGTGAAAATTTTGAAATTATGCATTTATGAAAAATTTGGGAAATTTTGAAAAATATGGGTAATTTTCTACACATGATGTCAATAGTGACGTGGAGGCCATGTGTCAAGTGACGTGGTAGGGACACGGTGGTACGTCCATGGTGGAAGGTGGGGAAACTAGTGGAGTGGTGAGCCGATACCATAAGTGGTATCCGATCGCTCATAAAATGGTTTTGAAATAACTTTTTGGCGATGCGAGACCAATAGAAATGCAACACATATCCTAATGGTTTTGTGGTATCGCATCACAAAGGGTCGATAACCCTCGATCATGTTAGCGATGTGAAATGGATCCTCCATTGCTGATCTCCCCTAAGCAACTCCACCGTTAGATCAAAGAGCATGCAATTTTATGCGTCGAAGGAAAGGGTGTGGGATGGGACCGACCCATCCCTACGGCCAATGAAGGGGCACCAGGTGGATCGATGGAAAAGGAAGTGGGACCCCTGTCCCATATGTGGTCGAACAAGGTACTGTTAATGTTTAATCCATTATTATAGTTCTTTGCATTTCATTAGATAACAATAGCATAATACAAGATCACTGAGAAATACACAATCACAAGAGACACAACACTTATCCTGGGAAACCCTCTAGGGGAAGAAAACCCAGCAAAACTTCCTTATTATAGATAGCCAATACAATGCCAAGAGATCTCTTAAACTAATGTAGAAGATACTCTCCCAGATATGCACCACTCTCTCTCCTTCTATTAACTACAATTCCGAAACTTGTCTCACAAATGAGCAAGTGAGTTTTGTGTCTAAGTGAGGTGCTAGCCTCCTTATTTATACAAGACTAGCACGTGTGAAGTGTCTCTTCACTGGTAGGTGTTATCACTCCAGGAAACTACTTAGGGTTGTAAACTAAGTATGCCTGGTAACTTAAGAATTGAATACTTTTCAGTAGGTGGATCAATGGGATACTAAGATAGCACAAATGGAGAGATGACTTATCCAAATAGCTTAATGAACCAGTTCTTTTAGAAACTGTAAATCAGATGCCAAATAACAGAAAAGGTGTGAAGAATATTGCTCAGACAACCAAATACATTGGAATGCAGGGTTTAAATAACCAAATACATAAATAATGCAGGGTCACACTAAGCAAATGAGAAATTCCTCTATTCAAATCATGAGCATAAGCTGAACT
>JZKD02S0692039.1:55636-71615 GCA_000966675.3 Picea glauca
GATAACAATAGCATAATACAAGATCACTGAGAAATACACAATCACAAGAGACACAACATTTATCCTGGGAAACCCTCTAGGGGAAGAAAACCCAACAAAACTTCCTTATTATAGAGAACCAATACAATGCCAAGAGATCTCTTAAACTAATGCAGAAGATTCTCTCCCAGATATGCACCACTCTCTCTCCTTCTATTAACTGCAATTCCGAAACTTGTCTCACAAATGAGCAAGTGAGTTTGTGTCTAAGTGAGGCGCTAACCTCCTTATTTATACAAGACTGGCACGTGTGAAGTGTCTCTTCACTGGCAGGGCTGACTTCTCTAACTGGGTGGTTATAACCACCTTTATTATGTTTCGGGGCCTCTTTGATATATTCTGGGGCTGACTTCTTCTTTTGCCTTTTACAATTACAATATGACCAATCCGCAAAAGGGGATTTGGTCCTTTTAAAGTAACCGACATGATCAATCCACAATGGGGATTGATCCAATGAATAATATATCAACTAATAATAATAATACACTTTGCAGTTACATTATTTCAACAGGTACCACGTGGGAAGTCGATTACAATGGGGCCCGACATAGAATTTAATCTATAAAATGTGATAATGAGGAGGAAGGTGTTGGAGGCTGATGGGGAAGGGCCAGGGTGGCCAAGAGGGTGACATGACATCACCTCAGGGTGCTATGTGGACCCAAAACACCACATCAATAACCATGTCAGCAGACCCTAGGCAAAAATTTTCAAAAAATTATCAGGGTTTTGAAGGTCGTAATCTTGCAAGGGCATTTTGAGGCCCTAAACAATGTTTTCATGAGTTCAAATTTCACTATACTATAAGTATAAAAGGTACCACACAAAGTTTCTACTTCTGAAATGAAAGAGATCAATGAGATCTTTCCAACGATATATTCCGGGAGCGAAACAAAGTTTGTATGATGAATTTACAACCTAAACAGTGCAAGGTATAATTTGGTTACCAATTTACTTCCATAGAGCATAACTCCTTGCTAACAAGTCAATTTGGGAACATGAGTAGTCTATAAAAATCTCATAGAGCATAGAAGACATCCATGGAGCCATAATTGGAATATGAGTGCCTAAAATTGTGCAGGATGGAAGAGAAGATTCATGTAACTTTCAATGCTAAAAGGGAGAAACAATCAAAACTTTAGGAAGATGTAACTAGCAGCGTGGAGCCCAGATGAGGGTGAATTTTGGACAGATTGCTCAAAATGTAGGCATGAAGAAACCCAATTGGGATTTTTTCAAAATTCCAAAGGACTTGGTGTTTGGAATTAAGTACAACAGATGAAAGGTGCACAAGAAGAGTAAAGTGACAATATTCAATTGACCATAACTTTTTTCTTAGAGCTCAGAATTGGGAAAATGAATACTCAATGGAAAGGTCTCGAGGCGAATCCATCTATCAACCCATAAAATTGGTCTGAATAGTACATTTTATAGTTAACTTAGAAGAGGATGACTGGTGGCATTAAATAGGAAAAAAATTATGCATTTCTTTTCTTCCAAAAATGTGTATATATTCTTCTCTAATATAAAATTGTTTGCATGCACATATTGTTGCATAATTTAGAGGTATATGAAGACAATTTGGTTCCTATATGAGAAATGCACTCATGGAGGATGCCCAAGGGTCCTACAGCCACGAAGAGGAATTCAAAGGGATACATGTTAGCATGGGAAATGTTGAGACATAGTCTAATGGAAGGAGAGATAGGTAGGGACATGCAACTATGAGAAGCCTGTAGAGAGAAGTGAAGAATTATAGGGAAGATAATGAGAAAATTATGAAATCTCGAGAAGAGATACTTTAGAGTTTGAATATGCTGCAGAGGCACACCAATAAATATTCTTTCACAAAACAAGGAGCTATTGTTAAACATGTGACAACATCCATATTCCATAACAAAAGGGATGAGAATGAGAATGACTGACAATCGAGGAGCATGAGCAGGCACCATCATTCCCCAAGGAAATCCACTAGGAGAGCTCCTACAAGTTCAAGGCCAAAGAACAACCCAAGTGTGTCTCCTATCAGGAGGCAGAGGAGAAGGCCTGTGGCAAACATCTTGTAAGGTGAACTTAGAAAAATCAAGCGAACAACTTTCAATGGTGAGCATAAGAAGGGAGAAGAGGCCGAGACATAACTATTGGAAATGAAGAAATATTTCCAGCTGCATGACTATCCATCAAGGGTAGAAACAAGAGTTTCAACCTACCACTTGCAAGGAAAGACAATCATATGGTGGCATAAACTCAAGCAAACCAAACACCTTGATGAGAGGAAGGTCTCTTGGAGGTAGTTCAAGGGATATTTCCAACAGAAATATTTGTTCTAGCATTACTATGAAAGAAATATGAAAGAGTTCTTTGAAATCAAATTGGGAAGAATGACAATGGATGAATATGAGAAGAGATTTTTTGAATTAATCAAGTATGTGGGCTTCATAAAGGATGAAAAAGTCAAAATCCAAAGGTTTCTGAGTGGGTTACCTTCCTTTTACAATGGCAAGATAAACTATGATAACCCTAGGACTTTGGAAGAGACCATAAGAAGAGAAAAGCATCTTTATGAGCATAGAAAAGGGAGACCAATCTTCCAAAATGCTTGGAATGACAAGATGAAAGGAAAGATGGATCAAAGGAAGAAAGGTTTTAAGCCCCCCTTTTTCATGAACAACTCCCAAACAAATCAACAAGGATAGTAAACCCAAAATGAGCCCAATATGGCAGATTCATTTGAGAAAAGACCAAGGCAACAACTTGTACAATGTTGGGGATGTGAGGGAAATCACTTGTGTAGGGACTTCCCTCACAAAGGAGAAAGAATAAGGATTGTCCACATCATTCAAGAGGTCGAAACAATGAAAGACATGGTATAAAGCATGCCGAGGATTTATGCAACATCGGGCAAGAAGTAAGCAGAGTATCAATCCCCATGATTGAAGTGGAAGGTAAGATTAATAGCTAGACCATAACAATTTTAATTGATTATGGAGCTAGCCATAGTTACATAAACTCTAACATTGTTGAAAGATTTCACTTACAAAGGAGTAAGCACAAGAAACCTTGGTTAGTTCAATTAGCTATAGGGGTTAAGAGGAAAATCAATGAGCTAGTTGAAGATTTCCCAATAGTCATGAATGGACTCAACAAAGAGGTAGATGTGAACACCATACATTTAGGTTCATATGATTGTATAATTGGCATGGATTGGCTAGAAAAACACCATGCTTTCCTATATTGTTACACCAAGACAATCATTTGTCTTGATGCATAAAGACAACAAGACAAGATTCAAGGCATTCCAAAAGCTGTAGTTGTTAGAGAAATTTTGGCCATGCAACTAAAAAAGATCTTCATGAAGGGATGTCAAGTTTTTTCAGCCCATATGGAAGAGGAAACCAGAGCTAAAGTGGCAAGTATTGAAGACCATCTAGTCTTGAGGGATTTTAAAGATGTTTTTTGGGAAATCCTAGGATTTCCACCAAAGAGAGACATTCATTTCTCTATTTATTTTGTGCCAAGAGCTACCCCAATGTCCAAGACACATTACAGAATGGGAACACCAAAATAGAAGGAGCTGCAGATTCCACTTGAGGAACTTTTGAAGAAGGGGTATATACACCCAAGTGTGTCACCTTGGGGTGCCTCGATTCTTTTTTTTAGAAGAAAGATGGAACCTTAAGGCTATGCTTTGATTTTAGATAGTTGAATAAGGTTACTATAAAGAGAAAATATCATTTGACAAGGATTGATAATCTATTTGATCAACTGAAAGGTGCAAGAATATTTTCCAAGATTGACTTGAGATCAGGTTATCACCAAGTGAGGATAAAGGAAGAAGACATTAACAAGACAACATTTTGAGCAAGATATGAGCATTATGAATTTATGGTAGTACCATTTGGGCTATCAAATGCCCCATTTGTTTCCATGTGCACGATGAATGGAGTATTCAAAGAATACGTAGACAAGTTTGTGATTGTGTTCCTGGATGATATATTCATTTAATCAAAGACAGAGGAGGAACATGAGCAACATTTAAGAATGGTGCCACAAGTTTTAAGAGAGCATAAATTGTATGCAAAACTAAGTAAATGCATAATTTAAAAAAAACATATTCACTACTTGGGGCATATTATTTCAACAGATGAGATAAAAATTGATCTCAAGAAGTTAGAGACCATTAGAAAATGGATAGTGCCAAGAAATGTGACAGAGGTTAGATCATTTATGGGTCTTGTTATCCCCATTTTGTGGATAACTAAGGAGATGATGTCTCGAGGCCCTCAAGTTGTAGATATGGAGTGCCTAGAGACTACATGACCAACAATGCCCTTTTGCACAAATGGAAAACCCACTCACCACCACATATGGTCACGGTTTTGTAGATGGAATCCACCACACCAACTAACTTCCAGAAGGCAATGGGCCTTTCTCCATGAGGTACAAGTTAGTATTATGGTGAATCATTTCAATATTTAAGCCATGTGATTATGTTATATCTTAGATTGCTCTAGATTTCATGATATATGCTTGGACATTATGCCTTTTGCCCTGCTTCACCCTGGTGGTTGACATTGTGCCTTAGGAAGTGGTTTTTCTTGGGAATGGGTTTGCTATTGGGAACTCCCTTAATGAGCCATTGTATTGTTCTCGACCATACTTACCACTTTCCATCATGGTTCTACTCCATTTCCTCATCTCTTGGGATTTTATGGTGTATTGACCCAAGAAGGGGTTGTCCCTCTTTCTATGGGAAGAAGAGGCTGAAGGCCCAGAGGGGTTGATGTTGGGTAAAATATAAAAGCCTTGTATAAACCTTCCAAATGCTTCGCCCAAGGATCACCCAAGAAAGCAATGAGACACTTATCTTTGAGTAAAGGGGACCCATAATATAATAAAGAATTCTTAAAATGTTAGTTGAAGGATAGGAGGTCTCATCACGAGCCGACCTATCATGTCCATGAACATCTAGTGGTATGACATTACCATCATCTGGTCACCAAACCAGGGTAATGGCTCTTAGTTGCATGGCTGGGAGAAAGGGGGTCTCATTGCGAGCCAACCTTCTCATTTCCATTTGGTGTTTGTGGGTGACATTTCCATCACCTGGTCACCACGCCATGGCAGTGACCCTCAACCTCTCCTTATGCTATATTGAAAGAAAATAAAGAAAGAAATATAAAAGGCAATTAATGGGCTTGGAAAAAGTGCATTGCGGACGAAGGCACCATACACCATTTACACAGGCACCCATGACTGAGACACTACGACCCCTTATATGTCATGAGCCCTATGCCCTTTGAGTCTTGGCCCCAACCACTTCATCCACTTTACATGAATTAGAGAGGGATCTCTTGCAAACTCTCCTTGACCTAGGGCAAGATCTACCCAATAGGACACCTCGTCAAGCCTCCCATATTGAAACTTGACAAGTCGCATAGTGTCTTTGAGCTGTTAATTGTTTGATATAGTGATATTTGATGCACATGCTTGGATGGCTTATTTATTGATTGGATTCACTTATCATGATGTTATGACTTAAGATCCTTGGAGGGCGTGCTCATTGTCTTTACAGGACCTAGTTGGTGGATAGTTTTGGGAGAACAAGCCTAGCTTGGGCTTCCATGGGGCTACAAGCCCACAAGTTGGATGCCAGGGGTATGCATTCTAGATGAGAGAGATCAGACTTGGAAGGACTTGATTATGACTTGGACGACATAACCCAGCCCTCACTTGCCAAACGATTTGCCCAGGAGGCGAAAAACGTCCTATTTTTGAGCTTGACGTCATGCTTTTGAGGCTAGGGCACGGTGGTGAAGTGCCACTCTTTTGACACATGGAAATTTTGAGGAGAAGATGGTCTCCACCATGATGAGAGTGCTTAGATGCTTGACATGTGGCCTTTTGAGGCCTATCCATGCTTCTCCAACACCAACGATTTCCTTAAAGTGGCAAAATGTCCCCTAAAGGGGAGACGTCCTTCTAAAATTAGGGTTTTTTTGTGCAAAAAGTGAAATTTTAAGGAATTATTTAATATTAATTTGTAAAAGGGGTAATTTTAGGTTTGTTAACCCCTCATCTTGTGTTTTACCCTAAAGTATGTGGACAAACTATGTTAGCTACATTTTGTATAAATAGAGATCATAAGATCTCATTTTTATGATAACTCTCCCTCATTGTGAGAGGACTTGGTCTGAAATTTTCGCTACACTTGGTTCCTTTTATCTCTTGTGCACTTGTTTATGGATATATTGATGAATGGTTGATGGAGGAGTGAGGTGCTAGCCTTGGATGATGTTGTCTATCTCTTATGGTTGATTATCTTGACATTTCTCTTGATCTTGGTATGGTCTTTTACTATTATGCTATCATTTTCTCAAGTCAAGTATTGTTATGCTAGGAGCTAGGTGGGAAGTATAAGGGCATACACCCCCACCATATTCTTCATCATTTTATGCTTCATCTCATTGATTATATAAGGGTTTCTTAAGAGAAGTATAAGGGCATACACCCTATTAGCTTAAACCCTAGCTAGAGAAACTTTCTTTGGGAAGTAAAAGGGCTTACACCCCCAAATAGATAGCTTCTCTAGCTCTTTGTTTATTTGACTCTATTAACCCAATAGTAAAGGAACTAGTGATACTTTTTTTCATTGGAGATATAAAATTGTTGCCTTGGGAAACACAATTTTTGATCTTTCGAAAGGTTTCTTGCTTGAAGGTTATTTGCCTCATTGAGTGGAGTCTTCCCCTACTAGGGCATCCCCTCTCTCCCATTACCTTTCTTTCTGTTACAAACACTAACCTACAACCATTAGGGTGGATCTAACCTAGATAAAATACTAGCTATAACTCCTAAACTAACCCTAGACTAGCTCCTAATTTTTGTTCATTTACTCTACTAACTAGGTCACACCTTTTTGGCTAGTTCTTGGCAATTTTCCATGGTTGATTTTTCCGTTGCATGCCACTGAATGCTACAACCATAAGGATGCAATTTTCTTCAGAAAACACATGTTTACAACAACCATCTTCTCTAGCTTCTTAAGTTCCATCTTTCATTCTATATTCATTTCTAATCTTGATGTTGATTTACTTAACTAGTTTAGATCCTTGTATGTTGATTTACTTAACTAGTTTAGATCCTTGTATGCTGATTTAGATTTTTAGTTGCTGATATAAACTGTTATTTACTGCTGCAAATTAGGGACAACAAGCTTAACTTGCTGATCCAACTAACATATATCATTGCAAAGTGTCTTTTATTCTATCTTGGGCATGTACAATCATCCAAAGAAGTACTATACCTATGGGGAAACAATTACTTGACTTACAAGGCATCTTTTCCCACCTTTCATCCCACTTAGACTTGACCTCTAGGGGAGTCACTTCTTTTTATATCCATCTGCATCTCAACCCCCCTAGGTTCATCGAGATTTCCTCCCTAGAGTGACCTAGTCACCCTTGAAGTGCGGGACCTACATCGAGGTGACATCGGGCGTAGGATTACCAAGTTGTAGCACTTATTTTGTGGTTGGGTAGGGATTTTCCCAACCTAAAACTTGCGCTATAACAGGTCTTTCCATTTATTACCGAAGATTAATAAAATGATTTTCAAATATTGCAAGCCCAATCGCTTCTTTGCAAAAGAAAGGAGTGAAATTTGAATGTACTTCCAAGTGTGAAGAGAGCTTTCAGCAGCCGAAAGACATTTTTACAAGTGCGTCAATATTGAAGATTGCAGATCCAGATGAAGATTTTGTATTGTGCATTGATGCGTGCAAGGAAGGGTTTGGTGTGGTCTTCACTCAAAAGGATCATTTGGTGTGCTACGAGTCCCGGAAATTAAAGGAGCATGAGAGGAATTATGCTACACATGAATTGGAATTAACAATTGTGCATGTACTAAAAACACAGAGACATTACCTCATGGGTCGAATATTTGAACTAAGGACATACCACTGTGCTTTGAAACATTTGTTTGGACAACCAACATTAAATGCCAGAAAAACTAGATAGCTTGAATTTCTTAGTGAATATGACTTGGGAATTATACATATCAAAGGGAAATAAAACCAAGTGGCTGATGCACTCAACAAAAGAGAACATGAAATGCATGCTACAACCATGAGCATGTATAGATCTGATTTAAAAGATAAAATTATTGAAGCAACAATTTCATATCAACACTATTTATAAATAAAAGAAACATTGCAACGAGACAATTTACAACAAAAATTCAAAAAATATGAGCTGAAAGAGGATGGAATCCTCATGTACAGAGGAAAATATATGTGCCAAATTTAGGAGAGCTGGAAAATATAGGGCCGAGGAAAATGTACAATGTGCCATATGTTGGGCACCTAAGATATCATAACAAAATTGTAGCTGTAAGAAGCCAATACTTTTGGCCAGGAATGAAGAAATAAGTGTCTAATTATATTTCTAGGTGCCTGGAGTGTCAAAAGGTGAAGAAAAAGCATAGACATACAATGGGGTTGCTATAATCATTTCCTAATCCTGAGTGGAAATGGGAAGTGGTTACAATTGATTTTATTACAAATCTGCCCAAAATAGTAAAGCATCATGATTCCATCATGGTGGTGGTGGATAAATTGACAAAGGCTGGACATTTTATTCCTGTGAAGACCACACACAAGGAAACAAATATTGTAGAGATTCACATTGGAAGTTTACAGACTACATGGGGTGCCTAAGGAAATGGTTTCAAGCAGAGATCTAAAATTCACATCTAATTTTTGGAGGGGGTTGTTCAAATGCTTTGGAACAAATTTAAATCTCAGTGCACCATATCACCCAGACTCAAATGGACAACAGAGAGAACCAACATAACAATTGAAGACATTCTCAGAATGCATGTGATGGACCAACCATCAAAGTGGGAAGACTACATTCACTTAATAGAGTTTGCTTACAATAATGGGTATAAATCATCATTAAAAATGAGCCCATTTGAAACATTGTATGGAAAGAAGTGTAACACATCAATGAACTTGGATAACCTAGCAGACAGAGCTGTCATTGGCCCAGAATTGTTAAAGGAAATGGAAGAGCAGATGACTAGGATTAGGTAGAATTTAAAGATTGCCCAAAACAAGTAGGAAAATTATGAAGACAAAAGCATAGTCTTTAGATATTTTAAAGTGGGAGACATGTATTTCTGAAAGTGAAAGCAAAGAGAAGTCCGCTAAGATTGGGTTGCTGCCCAAAGTTGGCAGCAGAATATTGTGGGCCTTTTGAAATATTAGAGAAGATAGAGCGAGTTGCATACATGCTAGCATTGACTACATCCATGAGAGTGCATAATGTATTTCATGTATCATTATTCAAGAAATATGTGCCTGACCCTAACCACATAATTGATTGGATTGTGATCCGGGTGGAGCACGAAGGGGATTTCCAAGTGGAACCAATATGCATCCTAGACCAGAAAGTCAAGGTGGTCAGGAACAAAACCATAGTACTGGTAAAGGTTCAATGGACCTACTATGGTCCTAAACATGCAATATGGGAGCATGAAGAAACTATGTGGGACGAATACTCACAATGTTTTGTCAATTTTGAAGAAAATAGAAGCTAAAAATGCAAGACTACATTTTTGGGTAGCTAGATTTTTGGAGCCACATATCAAAATTCATGGTCACCCACATTGATATCCCTAATAAAAGAATGGTGTGACCCGATGTATTGAGAGTATTGAAGGGGGCACATTCATTGGGTCAACAAGTTGAGAGAAATATGAGATAATGCTTGGAACTATTGTTGGATTTGTGAAATCGCAAATTTTTTATTTTCTAAGTATTGTGATGTAAAATTGTAAATGTTTTTTGGCATGGTGTTGTGCACTGAGGATGGTGCACAATTTTAGGGGAGGGAGAATATAAAATCCCTGCTATAATATCCAATGTAATTAATTCATAATGTATATATGAATGTGGCTATGGCCAAGCGATGCAATATGAAAAATGTATTTTTTGAATTTTAATAAATAAAATGTGATGCTAGCTGTTATGGGATCTAGACATGGATGGGGGATGAGTTTTCAATAAGATAAAGTGTCTAAGAGGTGTCAAAGGGGGGAAATGATTTATGGGTATTAATTCAACCCACTTTCCTGAATTGTATTATCATTGGGGATAACCTCTATTTATGTTTGAGTGTATGAGAGCCCAATCATTAAACTCATGTAAGAGGGTGGGTGTGAGTCCCATCCCATAGTTATTGAGGAGCATGGGGTTGATGTAAAATCAACATTGGGTGGAGTGAGTAGTAATTTACTTGGGGAAAAGAAAGGAAATCCGTTTGGGGAGAACAAACAGTTTTTCACAATCATGTTTTGCATGAACAACAAGCAAAGAACATAGAAAAAGAGCACTAGAGTTAGAACAAGAAGTCCAGGTGAATTATGGAACATGTTGGAGCGCTTTGGAGCATTTTGGAGCCGAGGATTGAAGAACCAAGTTCTCAGGCCTAAAGAGTGAACTCTAGTGCGAGTTGCATTGTAACAACAAGTGTTGTTGTTTTCATGGTAATTTTTTCTAGCAGTGAGTTCCCTTGAGTTCCCAGTAGAGAGATTCCTGGTTACCTGTGCCAAAGAGACTCTGATAAACGAATGGGACATTGGATGGATTGAGAGTAGTGAATGGGTACATTCCTTGGGTTGGACAGGTCAAGAAGAAGAGAGTTGGTGGAAATCAGGACATGTGTAGAAGAATACCAGTGAATTGTGGGATATCTGAGTTGCGAGGGGACAATGAGAGACACCCTTTTCTTGTGGATTCCTATCCCCAACTCGAGGGTGAATTTCTGTTGAGAATTGAAACAACAAGTCTATGTTTGGGTGGAACGTCTGTCCCAAATAGTTGGTTGTACAAGTGTTTTGAAAAGATAAGTGTTTAACTATTTTTCTAAGTTAATGCATGAGTTATCTGCTATGCATTTTTACTCTGTGAATGGGGATGAATTATGTGTTGTCATAATAAATTAATTATCCACATTCATGTTTAATTTAGTATGTTGTAGATGCATTAAGTTATTGGTAGCAGAATGGTTAAATTCGTGTTTAATTCGTAGCTGGTAAGCTATAGGAAATTCGTTAGCATAATTTTTTTTATTTTATGAGTATTTCTGCATAGTAATGTTCCTCGGTTAAGCTGAGGGACGTTACATTTAAAATCCTTGAATAATTTTGAGAATGTAAATTATGCTTTTCAAGATGGAGGAATGGATAGCAATGTAATATTAGAAGATTCAAAAATTTATTCCTATAGCAAAAAGTAGGCATGGTATGCCCAATGATCAAAATTCCAGAGTTGATGTAAGTAACAAGGTCACCATATTTTCCCTGTATTTTGATGCCTATGTGTAGGGAAAGAAGACTCACCAAGAGAAGATTATGATAACCAAACATCCAAAGACAACCTGCTAGACAAAGGCAGATCTTATTTCAGTTTTCCTGTAATATATGATAATTTCTTTAATAACAAAAAACAAAAGACAACCTTGGAGCCATTTAGGTTGCAAGGGGAAGCTCTTCTCACTGGAAATTATGCTACTCCTTCATAGCTTCCACTGGACATAGAAAATTCTCACCATTTGAAGACTCTTGGTCATTGTTCAAATGTTTTCACACAACACCTAGATATAAGTTTGCTTGAAGAATTCATCAATACTTCTTGTCTTTCTTTCAAGGATGGTGCTTTATCCTTAAAAATATTTCAAATAGAGCAATGTCGGCTCAGAAAGATGTTGAATAAAGGTAAAACTGTTGAGCTTTTGAAAGACAATATTGACCTCACCAGAACCTAGAAGAACACATAAATTGGCAATGCTGAGTTTTATGTCTCTGAATTATTTTTTGAGTGTGCCATATACATTAGAGGAAGGGTAGAAAATGTGCTCCAAAGGAAAAAGAGGAGTTCCAGGGTAAATACATGAAACTTATTTACAACCTATGGAATCAATATCTCACTAAGGTTATAGATATAGATTATATTCTCTCATGAAAAGTACTCAATCATCCAATGCAATCCTCAAATTAGACCTTCAACAATAAGCATTTGGACAACATGGTGTACTCTCAGGTGGCAACAAAGGAGAAGTCTTAGGGTTGGTAGAAAGGAAAGAATATATTTAATGGCTTGGTAGTTGCTATAGCATCCCTCTCTAGTGGTGGATAGAGAGATCATATAACAACCTGTGTCTACTTTTGCATATGCTAGAAGGCACTTTTGATTTGTAGGTACCCATGTATATATGCCTTGTCATTATATTACTCCAAGAAGTCAAAAATTGAGGTGGTAGACCTATCAAGTTTGAAGGAAGCTCATGCGCTTTTCAAATTATTTCCATGGATATAAAAATGTCTCAAATAATTTCTAGTAGCAAATCCTCTTACAATAAGAACTCGAAATGTCTGACATTGAATCTCTATAAGTCTGATATTTAACCATATGCGTGCTAGAAAAGGATTGAAAGAGACTTTAAATGCATCCACTCCCAATGAAAAACACAAATGGTCAATAAACAAATTTAATGGGCCCACACAATCTTCATGTTGCAGGATATATTCTTCAACAAAAGGAGCAAACATAGGTCATTATTTTTCAGAAAAAAATTGCTTTATCTTCACCTAGAAAGTGTAGTTATTGTTAGTTATCTACATATAGTGAAAATAAGCGCAAACCACTCAACTATAATTGCTACCAAAAAGAATTTCAAATTTTCATACGATAATTTTCCTGAAAATAATAATGCCATCAACAATACTTTCATCAATATTGAGTTTAAATTCAATGATCTTGAGATATACTTATCTTTGTTAGCCTATTTGACATATTCAAACTCAAGCATTGGATATGTCCGAACACCAAGTGCAATTGGATCCTTTCTATTTCCAATTTAGGCAATCTACAATGCCTCTAAATTCAAGCATTGGATATGTCTAAACACCACGTGCAACTGCAACCTTGCTATTTCCAATCAAGGCAGTCTACAATGCCTCTCCTTTGTTGGCTTGATGTTCCAATTTTTTGATCATTGACATCTACCTACACTTGATTCACCAAAAACCTAACAAGCCCATTATTCTTGTTACTATAAACCCTCCAAGAAAAGGCCCAAGTGTTGTTGATTTTTGGAGCTTCAGGAGGTATTCCCACAAGAGGCCAAGGTGTTAGGCATGTGGGAATCTTCGTTGGCACCATTTCAACCTTTCGTTTTAGTGAAATCGACCCCATAATGAGGCTAGGGCCTCTTGGGAAATTTGATGGGCTTTGTGGACTTGTGTGGGGGTGCCACACCCACAAAGAAGAATAAAATATTATAATTATTTTTAGATTTTAGGAAGGGCTCCTAATCTCACTCATTAGACTAGTATATAAAGGGGAGAATTCATTGTGACATTTTATCATTCTCACATCATGGAGTTAACATAAGTGAGTAAGCACTTGTGCTAGGGAGCATGATAATTGTAGCAAATAGATTTATGCACCTAGGCAATCTGGCCTAAGGTTTTTGGATCACATGTGGGAAGCGAGGAAGGACACACGGGTGGAAGAACAAGTTGTTTGTACATGTATGTGGGTTGCAATAAGGTGAATTGCATATACACATATTACATTGGGCACAATCACGATGTACACTAGTTTTCAAAGGGTGAATCACGTACAAGGTTTCTGAGTAGGAGTAGGTCTGTACAGGATGATGTCAACAACAATATATGTGATATCAGCAGACCGTACAGGTGGTCTGCAACAGACTTGTAAGTTGGGAGTTGTCCCAAGTATTTTGTTCTTTTTTTTTGCTTTTGGAGGACAAGGTTGTCCTCAGTTTTTGGTGAAATTGTATTGGCTGGGAGGGCTAGTTTTTCCCTTAGGATTTATAAGTTTGACAACATTATAGAAAATAAATTTTGTGTCTCATGTGTTTGATGATTCATCTTTGATATATTTGTTTTTCCCTGCATATATTTTCAATGTAAAATTGTTCAGTGATGATAGCCAGGGTTTAAACATAGTTATCAACTTAACGAGAACTCTACAGAGTTCTCGTTTTTTGGGGGGTCCATTTTTTTACCCTGTTTTTAAAAATGGTGCTACGGGTAGCACCCCTCTCCCTTTTTAGGTGGTTTTTCGATATTTAAAATTTTTCAATCCACAATGTTTACACATATTTTTTTTAAATGCTTATTTTTCATCTATTTTCATTTTTTTCAAATTTTTTTTTTTATTCAATGGTGTTTTTAGTCATTTTTCCATGCTTCTTTCAATCTTAAAAATATTTTTTACCATTTACTTTTTTGAAGTTACAATTTTTCATATAATTGTGTCTTCTTAATTAATTTATTGTTCCATACTTTTAAAATATAGTGGAAAACACCATTCTTAACACATTGTTTACCTTTACTTCAATACATGGAAAAAAATTGTTGTTAAATAACACTATTTTTTAATATTTAACAAAAAAATATAATTCAATTTTTTATATATAAATTAAAAACTAAGAAAAATAAAAGAACTGAAATAAATTAAAAAAAATAAAAATAAAATTAGATAATAAAAAAGATCAAAGAGAAACTTAAAAAATTAAAGAGGAAAAAACAAAACAAATATATAAAATAAGCTAAATCTAGAAAAAAAAACAAAAACAAAAACAAAAAAAAGGTTAAAAACCAAATTTATGGCCTTTAAAAAACACAAAGAACAATTAAGAATATATATTAAAAAAAACAAATTAACACACTTAAACTACAAAATTTAATACAAAATTAAAAAAAATTAAAAAATAAAAACTTAAAAAAACATAAAATTACAAAAAAATTAATTGTTTTATTAAAAAACTTAAAAATATGTAAAATTTTATGAAAAAACAAACAAATTAAAAAAAACATATGCATCGGTGATGGGAGGCCATGGGGGGTGATGTCAGGCATCAACCCAGCTTCCAGGGGATAAGCCTTAGCCCCGTGGGACAAGGGTTTAGCCCCTGGGGGCTAGGGTGTTGTCGGGCATCACCACAGCCCCAGGGGCTAAATCCTGGTCCCATGGGGATAAGGCTTAGCCGCTGGGGGCTGGGGCGATGCCCATAATCACCCCATCCCCCAGGGGCTAGGGTGATGCCCGACATCACCCCCACGACACCCACGACACTCAACCAACATGGGTGTCGTGGGTGTCATGGGGGGTGATTTCGGGCATCACCCCATCCCCCAGTGGCTAATCCCTGGTCCCACGGGATCAAGGCTTAGCCCGTGGGGGTTGGGGTGATGTCGGGAATTGCCCCAGCCCCCAGGATCTAAGATTTAGCCCCGTGGGACCAGGATTTATCCCATGGGGGCTGTAGTGATACCCGACATCACCCCAACCCCCAAGGGCTAAGCCTTGGCCCTGTGGGACCAGTGCTTAGCCCTTGGGGGCTGGGGTGATGCCCGACATCACCCCAACCCCCATGGGATAAGCCTTGGCCCCGTGGGACCAAGACTTAGCCCCTGGGGGCTGGGGTGATGCCGAGAATCGCCCCCCATGACACCCCAATAATATGTAGGTTTGTTATTTTTTTTTGTTTTAATTTTAATTAAAATTTTATGTTATTTCAATTGCAAAATTGTATATATATATTTTAAATGTTATTAAATTTGTTTATATTTGCTTTTTCTATTTTTTTTTACTTTAGTTTCAATTAAAATTGATAGTTTTTTATTGTAAAATTGCTTTTAATTTTAATTTTTTTAAATATGCTTAGAAGTTTATTTTAAAATTGGTTTTAAAAATTTCTTTTTATTATTTCTTTATTGATTTTATTAAGATTGTTTTGTTTTCATTTAAATATTGTTTTTAAAATATATATTTTTGAACTTTTTGTCTTTTATTTTAATTTTAATGTTTTAGTTCAAGATTTTTTAATATTTTTTATTTTAGATA
>JZKD02S0692039.1:83256-121721 GCA_000966675.3 Picea glauca
GTAAAAGGAGGTTGCCCCCTCGAAGAGGCTTATTATCTGAAATTATCTCTTTTTCAAGGCATTGAGTACTTTTTCTGAGGTTTTTCTATACTATATTGATATTTGGTTCTTAACATTTTATTTCAAGAATAACTCAGATTCATTGCCTTATTCAACCTTTGTCCTCTAGAGAGTTCTATTGACCGATGCATTGTTTTTGTTTAGTTTTAGAATTTGGACCCCATAGCCCATAGTGTTCCCCCCTTCTTTACCATCAAATTTATTAAAAATAATCTAAAAAAACCAAATCTAGCCACCGATTTCCATAGATATACCCAGTGACACGAGAGAGCCCTCTTTGAGTTGAGTCAGCTAGTTCCTAAACTCTAAAGATGGTTGCAACAGTTACCCCTGTCGTCTGTTTTGATAGCCAGGCAGATTTATAGGTTGCTAAAATTCTGGCGTCATTGTCGAGGATCAAAATTGAAAATTTTTCCCTGGGAAGAATGACATGGTTGAGTTCTAAGGTCTGATAGTGGCAAACACTTAGGCACACATTGGTTGTATTCCTTCTCTAGTGACTCCACATCAGTTTGAAGGCAAATCCACTGATAAAAGAATCTTGAATTTCCAAGAGGCGATTCTTCTCTCAATGCTCCAAGCGCAAGACAAAGACTTCACTGAAAGATGAAACCCCTTAACAGGGGAGAGGAAAGGCATCATGAGGGAAAACAGGTACACAAAATGGGACCTCTTACAAAACATTTTACTTTTTATTTTAGGTTGCCTCTGCTCCTTCCTCGAATATGCTAAATGAACTTTATTTTACCTAATGTACTTTAATAGTGATCAGGAAAGACTTGCAATTGTATTTCCTCCTCTATACATTGCACGTGCATACCCTCACCTTGTCGTTGGTTCTGATAAAAAAAATTCACGTGGGCCACGAAATGACAGTGACCAAGTTGATGAATCCCATGAGACTCAGACCAATGCTTCCCCCACTGTTCTTGGTCCAACACCCCCTAAGGCCCGACATAGGTATATACCCTTAAAGATACCCCAAACCCTTCATGATTTACCTCCAAATTACTATGAGTACCTACCTGTGTTCGACGGAGAATCAGATATCATCTCGGCTGAAAAGCACATTCAAGGGTTTGAGCATTTTATAGATTTATTCGATATTGACCATGATGATGTGTGTATGAGATTTTTCTCTCAATCCTTGAAAGGAGACACCAAACATTGGTTCAAACATTTACATCCAAAGACCATCAGCTCATGGGTAGAATTGAAGAAGGTCTTCTTAAAGTTCTGGGGAAAAGAAAAATCCTTAGAGCGACAACTCAATGAGTTTTATACCTTGAAAATACACAACAATGAAGCCATTTCTGTGTTCAGTAGAAAGTTCTCTAGCATCTATTATAATTTGTCTGAAGAAATTCAACCCTCTGAAGTCGTTGCCAATGCTCCATTATGCAACTACACTTCATCCAAATTTTTCTTTCCTCCTGATGGAAAGAAGACCTAAGTCCTTACAACAAATTTTTAGTGATGCTCAAGACATTCAACACAACATCCAAGCATGTAATCCGATCCAGAATGAGGAGTCAAATGCTCAAGAGCATGAAATAAAATGTGAACATGAAATAGTTGATTGGAATTTTGAGCATAGAATAGACAATATCATAGGTTCTCTCGAAGTTTCCAATGGAAATGATTTTGCAAAGAAATATATTCCACTTGTTGAGAGAAAGAATGTTGATTTAACTTCTAATCCATCCCATGATAAGAAGGGGACTTATGATTTTATGTATTCATTCATAGACAGTTAAGAAGACAAGTTTGCAAATCAGTTTGTTGAAGAACATGTTGACTTCCCAGAGTTGTTCTTGTTAGATGATATTGCATATACTATTGATTTATCTATATATGATGAATACGATGATGACTGTGATGATGAATCCTTAGAACAACCAGCTGCATGTCCCCTATTAGAATTTTTCTTCTAGCAGTATAATGAAACGACTCAACCTACATATCATAGTTACAAAGAAGAAAGTATTGAATTAGCTGAAGGGAATTCTTTACCTTTATGCTTTTCTTCATTCAAATTGTTGAAAGAAAATACTAAGATCATCATTGAGGAGAGTAAAGTTGTGATTATGAAAGACCATGCTAAATTAATGAAGAAGAATGAAAATATATCACAACACTCTTTTCGTGTGCCTAAAAACCCTATTACTTGCACTGAAATAAGCCATCTATTGAGGATAAAATCGAAGACGGTTTCGAATCAGGTAGGAAAACCATACCATTATGTTTTGCTTCCTTTGAATTGTTGAAGAAAAATATTTTTAGCATCTCAGGTCAAGGATCCTCCAAGCATGAATGGAGTGGTGATGACAATATTATGAACGATCACATAAAGGGTCATGTCAGCTCAGATTCACAATCTATGTTCAACTATCAGCCTGAAAAGGAAGAAGAAGTTGCTCCAGAAAGTATTGTTCAAGGTGATTTTCTCTCTCCTGAAATCAATATAGATTCTCAACATGAAAAAGTGTTTCAAAGTATTCTCTCTTCCCTTGAGAATGACGTCGTGGTTCAATTTTTAAACGACATAGACATAGATGAAGATTCTGAAATTGCATCTATGGAAGTCTCCAGCAATAAAAAAAACAAATGACATAGCTTTTTGGGAAAGAGACGAAGCAGTATATGCCACTTTTCCATTAGAAATACAGAAAGATAGTGAGGGGGCAGTGGTTTTATCTGAGTCATTTGAAAATCAAGGTTTTGAAAATTCATCCATAAGCATTCTAGACTATGAAATAGTGCATGTTGTTAGCTTTTCACAGTTGCTAGAAGATTATGAGTAGGAACTTATTTCAAGTAATTCGTTTGAAAGTCAAAATGGTTGTATTAAAAAAAAATCACAAAAATTTAATAAAACCAAATCAGAGTTGTTTGATGAACAAGAGGATAGCCTTGATGCACATAATATGGCTGTCATATTTGAAGATGTTCAAGCATGTATGAATATTTTTGTTGATATACATGGAAAATCAGACAAACCTGTCGTTGCCATTTCATTTGAAAATGTTCTCAGAACAGAAGAAATAGAGAAAAAACAACTAACACTGATGAAAGAGGCTTGCCTTTTAGTTTTTGCTCATCAAGGAGAAATGATTTTTCATGGTTTTCAAGATCCGGTGGCCATCCTACTACAGTCTTCAGTCAAATATGAATTTGTTTCATTCATAAGCTCAAATTTTGGTTTCAATTTATTCTTTTAGCCACCATCTTTTACTTTTTTTTACCAGCTTAAGAAAAATGTGGACAAAGGAGAATCAGGAAACCAATTGCTTGATTGGCTGCATTGTCACTTTAGCATCACTTGATTGAGTAGCCATCCTAACAGTTTTAGGGTGGGTAGGGATGTGAAAATAAGCTTGTCGGTCAAGAATTTTTCAGTTTGGGTTTTCTAGTACTAAATACAGTCAGTTTTCAATAATGTACTCGGATGTCCTGTACGTAGTTGGAAGCAGTGCATAGAGCTTGGTAGGAGCAGGGTACACACATGTTTTGGGAACAACCCATGGATCAGGCACCGGGTCTACGAGTTATTTGCTACCTCGCTGGGAGAATAACATCCCCAATTGGAGCCAATGTTATCACCTTAACAAATTTTATATCGGGATCTAAATTTTTTTGAGATTCAACGAGATGCTATGCCATAGTAGAGTCGTGATAGTTTAGGATGCTCGGCTATATCCCGAGGCATATATAGAGGAGGTAGGAAGGGATTAGTTCGATGGACCATTGATTTTGAAGAATCACAGATCCACGGTCGAGGCCCGCATCGGACCAATGAATAACACAGAACTTAACGTTGCAAAGGCAGACCGGGAAAACCATTATGGTTTTGATGGGGAATGCGTGGCACTCTTAAACACGCATCGGGGCAGACAATGGATTTCCCGAAACCACTTTTCCTATGGCCCTGATGTCACGTGGTTCAAAATGTCACATTAATAACTCACGGGGAGGATGACGATTGGTCATATCACCTCACATCACCGGTCCAGTCACTCTCCTAGATGACATGCCAAAAGGACGTCGTCGCATAACTAACTCAAGGCCCATCATTCTAAGTTGATTGATGAAGCGTGGCATATCGACGTACTGTGACAATAATTTGCGATTAAAGTACAAAAGAACCATCAAGTCTCATATATGAAATCATTTTAGCTTATTCTAGGAAATTGGTATCTTATGCGTAAGGAAAACAAGCTCGACCTGTGTTCTTGAGTTTTATAATTTCAAAGGGTGGCCAAATCAAGGTCTCTGCAAAGTTTGAAAGGTATGGATAATACTCATCAAATGGTGTCTGGCATGACTGGGTTCTCAATTAATGTACCAAGAAGGTTGATAAGTAAGAAAGAAAGATGGGTCTTGCAGATATTGGCGACTAAATTTCATACTGATCCTGAAACTAAGACATAGTTGGGAGTAAAATTAAACCCTGTTATGAGGGATCTCGTCATAAATGAACATGCGGACAACACCTACCACCCAGCTGCAAAGAAGAAGAGGAGAAAAAGGCGGAGGATAGGGGCCAAAACCCCGATGATAGAGAGCGTCGGAGAAAATCTTGATTGATGGAGTTCCTGAAAGAGGAAATCGCCAAGCTAAGGTGAATCCTCGGGTGAAATTTTGGTGTATTTTAGAAATTTTTGGATAGATGTCAGCTTAAGAAAAGGGAGTCCTGATATGACAGACCGGTTACTAATGGTCCCTTTAAATAGTATAATTGCTCTTCCTTTTCGTAACTTGTATCTAATTTTGAATTATGAGGAAGTCAGAACATAAATTCCACACGACATTCCTTTATATATGCTTGGCCTCACGAGTATAGAAACATGGAGAAAGGAGGAACCTGCCCTCTGTGCAGGAAAACTTTGTAAATTTCTGGGATTGAATTAAATACATATGCAGAAGCATTTTGAACTGTTCATGAAAAGATTCTAACGAATGGTGATATGAGTTTTGTTTTCTTTCATCGTATGTATTTCTTGTGGTCTGCCATTTCATTCATATTCTCTTATGTTTAAATTGGATGGTTTAAAGGCCCATAATTCATCCTGTGACGCTCTCGGATTAAACAATTTAAACTATGTGATTATCTTCTTAACTTATTCAAAATTCATTTCAGCAATGCTTTGATACAATTATTTCTCTTCTTTATCTTCCTACACATATTTTTATTTCAATAATAACTCAGATTCATTGCCTTATTTAGCCTTTGTCCTCTGGAGAGTTCTATTGACCAATGCATTGTTTCCATTCACTTTCAGAATTTTGACCCCATAGCCCATAGTGTTCCCCCCTTCTTTACCATCAACTTTATTAAAAATCCTCTAAACAAACCAAATCTAGCCACCGATTTCCATAGATATACCCAGTGACACAAGAGATCCCTCTTTGAGTTGAGCAGGCTGGTGCCTCAACTCTAAAGCTGGTTGCAACAGTTACCCCTGTCGTTTGTTTTGAAAGCAGGGTAGATTTACAAGGTGCTGACACATGGGAAATCCCAAAAGAGTTGGGCACATCATCATGTGAACAAGAACGAAGATGATGTGATGGACTCCTCTGAACAATAATAGAGTTGACGAGAAGAATCTAGATGATCCTCCTGTTGGTGGCAGTGGGAAAGCAGATCTGTAGAGTAGACGTGCCTGTGGACGAGCACCAGTGAACGTGTGAGGACCTGGCTCATCTTTGTAATGCAGTGAATCAGGTCCATGGAATCCCTATGGATGTGCCCCTAATGGATGAGAACTAGTGGGTGTATCAAATCTTTTGCTATATATTGTTCAAGAGCCAGACCTACCTATGAACCTAGTTATTATGTAAAGGGTACATGTCAGCCCTATGTTAATATAAAGAAAGATAATTAATAATGTGAATATTCATTATAATAATAAATCTAATAATAAATTATATTTGACTTAGAGAGGTCAACCCTGTTGTTCCAATAAGACATCCTTGCTAATTGGTCAAAGTCTAATATAAGTAGGAGATGATTCTCCATTGTAGAATTATATCCTTCTCACATGTTTTGGAAATTTTAGCAAGTACTTCTCTTTGGAAAAGGTGCACACTTCTCTTGGGCACTAGTCTTCTAGGGCTTAAGCACCCTCTTGTGTGCTATGTCATTCTTGGTGGTGAAAGGCATTTCTCTTGAAGAATATAGCAAATGATTTGGCTCGGTTTTTCTCCCTTGTTTGAGAAGGGTTTCCCAGGATATATCTTCTGTACTTGTGCATGGTGTTTCTTCTTGTGATCTTGGTTGTTGCAACATTATTGTTTATGGTTAAGACATGATGAAATTGAAATGAACTACATGCTTAACCTAGCTTATGAAAACTCAACATGGTATAAGAGCATAGGTCTTGAAGATCCCATTGCACAAGCTTTCTCCAGAACCTTTACTCTCTCATTTGCAGAAACCGTATGACCCTCCTAGGGTTTCCAGAAAATTCGTATGACCTCCCTTTCAGAGAAGTTTCACCACTCTAAACTTGGACGCTTGGGCTGAAAAAGACATAGAAGGGTACAACCTCCTTTAGTGTACCTCCAACAAGTCTCAGAACCAAATTCCAGGCTTTTCAAAATTTTGACCCTAAGGGTTTCATCAAAATTCTGTAGAAAATTCTGAATCATATTTCTGAGAATTTCTTGAAGAAGCTACCATAATTAAAGGCTTATTATTGGTAGTCATAAGCCCAACAAAACCTAAAATTGCTATCCTAGCCTAGCCATTAGGTTTTCTAGCCTAGTTGACAAGGGTTTGTAAAGATGAGCAATTTCGTGATGGGAAGCAAGCTCAACACAAAACTCCAAAGCAATGAAGACATCAACATCTCAGCACTCTCAAGTATGGTTCCTATCAATAAAAATAATTTTCTAATTGACAGTGGAGCCTCTAGGCACATGACCAGTATTAGAGATCATTTAACACACTTCATTGAGAAACAGACACATCTACATGTTGTCCTTGGAGATGATGCTAGATATAACATGAGAGGAGTTGGAACCTCCACCTTCCAACTATATTCAGATATGCATCTCAAACTAGAAGAGGTTCTATATGTACCAGGAATGAAGAGAAACCTTGTCTCTATTTTGGCTCTTGAAGACAAAGGTTACAAAATCACTTTCTCAAAAGGAAGATTCCTTGCATGGCACAAAGACTCTCATATCATCTCTTCCAAAGTAATCAGTGTCAGAGACAACAACTTATACAAGTTGACCATCAAACCAGTTCAAGCCTTACTACATGAAACTATCAGCCTAAGTGAGTTATGGCATAGAAGGCTTTCTTACATTCATTATAGAGATCTTCCAACTCTAAGGAAAATGGTAACAGGTCTACCAGAGATCCAAATCTAGCATGAAGGCGTTTGCAAAGGTTGTGCCCTTGGTAAAAATATTAAAGGATCTTTTCCTAGCAGTGACAACAGATCCAAGGAAATCTTGGACTTGATCCATTCAGATGTATGTGGGCCAATGACTGTTGCATCCTTAAATGGGTACTTTTACTATATACTATTCATAGATGACCACTCCAAGAAAACTTGGATCTACTTTATGAAGAACAAGAATGGAGTCCTTGCCAAATTCCAAGAATTCAAAGCTTAGTTTGAAAACTTGACCAGAAGAAAAATCAAAGTATTGAGATCAGACAACGGAGGAGAATACACCTCAAAAGAATTCATCAATTTTTGTATTGAAGCAGGGATCAAGAGGGAGCTCACATTTCAATACAACCCTCAACAAAATGGGGTTGTTGAAAGGAATAATAGAACCATCATTGAAGCAACTAATGCAATGATACATGATCAGAGTCTACCAATGAATCTATGGGCAGAAGCATGTATGACTACGGTATATGTTCAAAACCGTAGCCCTCATTAGATACTAAAGAAAATTACTTCAGAAGAAGCATTCACCAAAGTAAAACCTGAGATCAGACACTTCAGAATATTTGGATGTCCAGTGTACCTTCATGTACCTAAAGAAAAGAGATCCAAACTAGAACCTTCAGGAAGGAAAGGTACTTATGTAGGATATAGTGAATCCTCAAAAGGATACTGAATCTACATCCCAGGACAAAGACAAATTGAAGTAAGCATAGACGTTACCTTTGAAGAAGAAGTATCCTTCTAGAAATCTAGAGAAGCTCAGATGGAAATAGATGGTGAAACAATACCTCCTCCTCATTCAAAAGTTCAAAGGGAGACAAATATTGTTCCAGATGAGCCTACAACACAAATTGATCCAACTCCTCCAACAGATTCAGTTGCCCCAAGTAATGTACCTAGAGACATCACTATTGGACATAAAAGATCTACTTGGGCACGCCTAACATTGGAAGAAGAAGAAAGACATAAAGCTCCACAAGGAGCAATTAGAGAAAGTAGGAGACCGAAGATATTCTCTAGCTACCTTTCAACTATGACTCACATTATTGATTCAGAACCAACTTGTCATGAAGAAGCCTCAGGTGAACAAGTATGGAAAGATTCCATGACTGAAGAATATCAATCTATACTAAATAATGATGTATGGGATGTTGTCCCAAGACCAGAAGGGAAGTCCGTAGTAACTTCCAAATGGATTTACAAAATCAAACATGTTGTTGATGGAAGAATTGAAAAATATAAAACAAGATTCATGGCCAAAGGGTTCTCACAAATAGAGGAAGTCGACTATGATGAGACTTTCACACCAATAGCCATATATACCTCCATTCGATCCATCATTGCTCTAGCTTCTTCCATGGGATGGAAGCTACATCAGATGGATGTAAAGATAACTTTTCTCAATGGAAAAATTGAGGAAGAAGTCTATATTGAAAAACTAGAAGGTTTCGTTATACACAATAAAAAATCTCATGTTTGGAGATTGAAGAAAGCCCTATACAACTTAAAACAATCCCCACATGCTTGGTACGAGAAAATGGATGGTTTCTTGATGAGTTTAGGTTTTAATAAAAGCTCAGCCGACCCAAACTTATATTATAGAATTAATGGAAATGAATGCTTGATTATAGTCCTATATGTGGATGATCTTTTCATCACTGGCTCAGAAAGACTCATTGCTGAATGCAAATAGGCATTAACTGCCAAATTTGAAATGAAGGATTTGGGCCAAATGCATTACTTCTTGGGGCTAGAAGTATGGAAAAGATCAGACGAGATTTTCCTAAGTTAAGGAAAGTATACTTTGGAGATTCTGAAAAGATTTTAAATGACAGATTGTAAATCCATGCTAACCCCAATGGTAATGGACCATTCAGGAGATGTAGATCCACATTTATATCAACAACTTATTGGATCCTTGATGTATCTGGTTAACACCAGACCAAACAGTTTCTATGCAGTAAATGTGCTTAGCTAGTTTATGAGCCAACCAAAACAGACACATTGGATAGCTGCCAAACATGTATTAAGATACTTACTTGGCACTATTGGTTATGGCCTAAGATATGAAACAAATGTGGATCTAAGACTGGAAGGGTATGATGATTCATATTGGGCAGGAAATGCAGTAGACATAAAAATCACCTCAGGTAACTGCTTCACCGTAGGTTCAGCCATGGTCTCCTAGTGCAACAGAAAACAAATCTCTGTGGCTTTGAGTACAACAGAGGCATAATACATTGCACAAAGCGTGGCAGTTCGTGAAGCTGTTTGTCTTCGCAAACTCCTGACAGATTTGTTTGGTAATGAGATGGATTCTACCACCATTCATTGTGACAATGAGAGTTGTGTGAAGCTCTTAGAGAATTCAGATTTCATGACAAATCAAAACATATTGAAATCAAGTACCACTATATAAGAGATATGGTATAGAGGAAGATGATACATGTTTAGTATCTTTCCACCCATGAACAAATTGTTGATATCTTCACTAAACCACTTGCCAAGACAAAGTTCCAGTATTTCCGTGAGAAGCTTGGCCTGATGGAGAATGCCTCCCTAGATGAGAGGGAGTGTTGATGAATGCAGCTATAGGAGACATCCTCCAACTTACAACCCTGTGAGATGTGGAATATAGCATCTATGTGAATTCTTACTCTCATATTACAAACCTAAGAGATATGGCCTCCTCCATGACGTGAGAGAGAAGAACTCCAACTGATCATCCAGTGGAAAAGAGATCTGTTGAGTTAGGACGTGCCTGTGGCTGAGCACAAGGTGAACGTAGGAAATCCCAAAAGAGTTAGGCACATCATCATGTGAACAAGAACAAAGATGATGTGATGGCCTCCTCTGAACAACAATAGAGTTGACGAGAAGACTCCAGATGATCCTTCTATTGGTGCAGTGGGAAAGTAGATCTATAGAGAATACGTGCCTGTGGATGAGCATAGGTGAATGTGTGAGCACCTGGATCATCTATGTAATGCAGTGAATCAGGCCCATGGCATCCCTATGGATGTGCCCCTAGTGGATGAGCACTAGTGGGTGTATCAGATCCTTTGCTATATATTGTTCAAGACTCAGACCTACCTGTAACCCTAGTTATTATGTAAAGGGTACATGTCAGCCCTATGTTAATATGATTAATATAAAAAAAGATTATTAATAATGTGAATATTAATTATAATAATTAATATAATAATAAAGTATATTTGACTTAGAGAGTTCGTCCCTATTGTGCCAATAAGACGTCCTTTCTAATTGGTCAAAGTCTAATATAAGTAAGAGATGATTCTCCATTGTAGAATCATATCCTTCTCACATGTTTTGTAAATTTCAGCAAGTACTTCTCTTTGTCAAAGGTGCACACATCTCTTGGGCACTAGTCTTCTAGGGCTTAAGCACCCTCTTGTATGCTAATTCATTCTTGGTGGTGAAAGGTATTTCTCTTGAAGAATATAGCAAAGGATTTGGCTGGGTTTTTCTCCCTTGTTTGAGAAGGAATTCCCAGGATATATCTTGTGTACTTGTGCATGGTGTTTCTTCTTATGATATTGGTTTCTGCAACATTCTTGTTTATGGTTAAGACATGATAAAATTGAAATGAACTACATGCTTAACTTAGCTTATGAAAAATCAATAGTTCTGAAGGCATTTTTATGATAAACATGAATGCCAAAACCCTAGACATCCAAAAACCTAACCCTAGGAGATGAAACACCAAAATTCATGTGGGCCCCATTTGGGTAAGTTAGTACATTAACTTCTTGGGGTCTTAACGTTTGCATACGATCTATGTTTTAGGCACGTGATAGCCAATTGGAAAGGTATTTTCGAGAAATATGAATTATTCCATCAAAATATGACTAAGTTTATAGTTTGATTGTGGCAAAAGAAGAAAAAATTATTTAGAGCCCCAAAATGAACCTAGAAGTACATAAAGATGTACTGACATAAAAAATTCCAAAATAATCCATTTTGAATTTGTGGGTGGCCACCAATATCCACCTGGATGCTGTGTAGGGCTTCAAGACAGCCTCGTAAGTGTAGAACCCACAATTACAAAGAAATTCCCCTATTACAGAGAAATGTGTTGAACTGAAAATTGTCCAGATGAGCCAGTTGGAATATGGGACAAGTGGGTGGCCACCAATATCCAACTGGATCAATCCTCCCCCCTTAAGAAGCAATGGTCTCCATTGCGTTGAGTACCCAAGGAAGAGGGGAAAGCACTTTTTTAATCTGAATCTTGGTGCGCTACGTTCCTTGCTGGAGAAGTTGCGTTGCTTGGTCTGTGGAAGGCTATCACAGACTTGTTGCTTGCTGGGTTGAATCTGTTCCACCAACCTGTTTTCTCTGGCTTTGACGAGGCATTGTGTAGGAACCATTGTAGGTGAAGAAACAATATCTTCTTTCTCTTCGAAAATATGTTTTTGCTAGATAGAAGGTGTTGAGGCTGGAGTGGTTGTAGTGGTATTCTGTGCATCCTTTGAACAGAGTGTGAAGAGGATGAATTTTGCAGTATGAGAGATTACCTTGCGGCACTGTTTTGGTGGAACAATATTCGGAACTACCTCTGGTATCCTATAGAGATGACCTCTCAAAGTAATAATGACACTACAGGGTCTAGAATCATAGACATCATGATGTTTCCACATATATGGTTGGCCCAAAACAACATCACAGACATAAAGAGGGGCAACATCACACACTACCTCATCCTTGAAGGGTTGGATGCCATAGGACAAGCGACACTACTGGCTGACACAAAGATATCGTCCCTGGTGAAGCCACCCGATGTTGTATGGATGTGGGTGTGGTGTTGTTGACAACCCCAACTATTTGATGACCTTAGCCAAGATGAGCTTTTTCTGGTTGTTTTTATCAACAATGAAATGCAGCGGGTTCCCCTTCACCCACATCTGTGAACGTAAGAGGTGTTCCCCCTCTTCTAGATCTACTAGTTCTTTTGGTTGAATTGTTGTGGTCATGACAATAGTAGTGGGGTCTACATCGATCTATCTATTTTCAATATTTTCTGGATCGGATTCCGAATCAGGGTTCAGCTCCATGTCTTTGACCTCGACCACCAATGACTGTTTCGAGTGACATTCATCGGTGTTGTGCCAGGGGATTTTGTTGAAGTCACACCACTTCCTAGTGTCATTCTTCATCTTTCCTTTACCCTTCCTGTCCCATGTCTTGCACTGGTTTTCTGGAGGCTATTGGCTAGGGTTGTCCTTACCATGCTTTGGTTGTTGCATATTTGCAGACCCAAATTCCCATTTGTTATGGTGCCTAAATTTCTGCTCGATTTTGACAACATATCGATAGGAAACTCCCAATGATGAGATGTTTAGGAAATCCATTTCGGTTTGGATGTACCTATGTAGAGCCCCACGGTATTTCAGAACCAAATGTCGCTCAGAGTCTTTGATACCCAACTTGGTGCACAAGGTATGGAAAGAATTTGTGAAATCCGAAACTGTTTGACTCTTCTCTTTTTGCAGTGTGGTCCATCTCATGTACTGGTATTCATAGTTATCAACATGGTAGTACTTTTCCTTGACCGCATCCACAAAACAATACCAAGTGGGCTCGACCCCATATATTCCAGATTCCTCTATGGAACTTTGCTCCCAGTAAGTTTCCCACCAATGTTTGACACGGGGGAGAGCCTTGAGGAGTGCGAAGGTGATATTTTCCCTATCAGAAAAAAATTGAACAGAGAAATAACCTTCTAATAGATTTAACCATTTTTCTAGGGCATCCACATCTATCTGACCTTCAAATATGGGAATATCAAAATTAACTTGTACCTTGAAGGGAGAGGTTCCTCCAAAATGGTCACTTGATGAAGATGCGCCTGTTGCTATCAATAGGCATTGAAGGATGTGTTCAAAATCCTCCATCATTTCGTCCCCCTTTCGCGCGAGAGCTTGCTCAAGAAACAAGTTAATACAATCTTCTGCTCTTCCATTTTTATTCTGCCACCATCAAGGATTTTTTGGGCATGCGAGAGTGATTTTTCTCAAGAGATACAAGCTCAAGACCCAACTGGCTATACTCGGACCTTGTCAGGGACATGCGCTGAAAAATGATCAAGAGCATCCTGCTCTGATACCACTAATTCTGATTATTTTCGGAACAAAATGAAAGCATAGATATTACAATGAAATACTCATGGAAATTGCTAGAAATAGAGAAATACAACAATACTTGATTTCTATTAATGAAAGAATTGTAAAGAGACTGTAAAAATACAGAGTGCAAGACTCGCTACAATGGTGACAACTTTATCTTTGAGAAGAGATGTGACGACTATGCTCATTCACAAGAAGATGATTAAAATGATGCTCTAAAGGCCTTTTTATGATAAACATGAATTCCAAAACCCTAGACATCCAAAAACCTAACCCTAGGAGATGAAACACCAAAATTCATGTGGGCCTCGTTTGGGTAAGTTAGTACATTAACTTCCCAGGGTCGTAACTTTTGCATATGATCTCTGTTTTAGGCACGTGATAGCCCATTGGAAAGGTATTTTCGAGAACTACACATTATGTTGTTAAAATTTGACTCAGTATACAATTTGACAGTGGCAAGCCAAGAAAACGTTGTTTAGAGCCACAAAACAGACCTGGGAGTACAAAAAGATGTACTGACATGAACACTTACAAAATAATCTAGTTGGAATAGGTGGGTGGCCACCAATATCCACATGGATGTTGTGTAGGGATTCGTGGCATCCCCGTAAGTGTAGAACCCAAAATTACAAATAAATGTCCCCATTACAAAGAAACGTGTTGAACTGAAAATTGTTCAGATGGGCCAGTTGAAATATGGGACAAGTGGGTGGCCACCAATATCCACCTGGATCATTTGTCTACTTTAGAGACAAACTGGGAGTGGTGGAGAATACCTCCCTTGCTAAGAGGGAGTGTTGATTTTTGTATCTCTAGGAGGTATTCCCACAAGAGGTCGAGGTGTTAGGCATGTGGGAATATTCGTTGGCACCAAATCAAAATTTTGTTTCAATGAAATTGGCCACAGAATGAGGCTAGGGCCTCATGAACAAGTTGATGGGATTTGTGGGTTTCTATGGGGGTGCCACACCCACAAAAAGGAATAAAATATTCTAACTAATTGTTCAGTTTAGGAAGGGCTCCTAAACTCACTCATTAGACTTGTATATAAAGGAGAGAATTCATTGTGACATTTTATCATTGTGGCATCATGGAGTTAGCATAAGTGAGTAAACATTTGTGCTAGGGAGCATGGCAATTGTAGCAAGGAGATTTTTGCACCTAGGCAATCTGGCCTAGGGTTTCTAGATCGCATGTGGGAAGTGAGGAAGGACACATGTGCGAAGGAACAAGTTGCTCATACATGTATGTGGGTTGCAGTGGGTTTAGTCGCGTATGTAAACATGTTATAGTAATGTGAATCACATATACATGGATTGCAGTGGGCACAATCCCATATGTACGTAGGTTGCAAAAGGGTGAATTGCATACATCAATACAAGGTTTTTGAGTAGGAACAATTTTGTACAAGATGACATCAACATGTCGTACATGTGGTCTGCAACAAATTTGTAAGTTGGGAGTTGTACCAAGTATTTTGCTAATTTTTTCTGTTATTGGAGGACAAGGTTGTCCTCAGGTTTTGGTGAAATTGTATTGGCTAAGAGGGATGGTTTTTCCCGCAAGATTTCTGAGTTTGACAAGGTTACATAATTTTTTTTTTGTGTCTCATGTGTTTGATGATTCATCTCTGATCTTGTTGTTTCCGCTGCATATATTTTAAGTCAACAATTTTCAGTGTAAAATTATTCTATGATAACAACTATGGTTTAATGTTAGCTCACTAGGAAACAATTTTCAAATTTGAAAACTAGTCACATAGATTTGCATGTGAAAATTGACAAGTGTATCTCTCAAGGATTTTTTTTTTGTTTCTTAGTAATTTCTACAACTACACGAGGGATTCTATTTCAAACTTTCTTCAATGGTGTGGAGGATAAAAAACTAGAAACTTGAATTGGCTCGGTAGACAGTGATGGAGCAGGAACCAAAGGCTCAACAACCAGAGAGAAATTCCCTTCACTATAAGTAGTAAATAATTGCCATAACCAGATACATTGATTACACTCACAATTCCATTCAAATGAAATGAAATGCACATTGTTGTCATTTTTATTGGAAAAAATGCATTTGTGAACCTAATGTTGATGGGTTTATTTGCAACAAAAATGTCAAATTATTCAATATTACCAGAGATGCAATTTGAGTAATCATAGACTAAAAGTCCTAAAATAGGTTCCACAAGATTAAATATTAGCTTAAACCCAAACCCAAGATTACTGTAATAATGAAAGGACCAATTTTCAAGGTTTCCATAAACAAGCACAACTACATGAACATAAGGATTAACTACAATTCCTAGATGAACATCAAATTCATTATAGAGAAACCCTTGGATTCTTATACTATTGCTTTAGAGCCTAATTAGATCAACTTTGATTCCAAACATATGATTAGGCACTTAAGTATCATAAATAATACATGTTTTTGGATGAATCAATTCTTTGTATGCATAATTCTGAAGTATATTGTCTAATCAACCTTAAGGACTCAAATCCTCAAGTCTATCAAAACCATCAGAGAAATTCGAAGATCTTGAATTGTAAAGAGAAGAATATGAAGAGATTGTAGAAAGCCATAACACTGAAGACATAATGTACAAAATGCAAGCATGCATCCTTTAAAATCTCTTCAATTGAGAATATTGTCCCTTCAACATCCATCAGATGCTTTCTTATTATGCTCATGAACATGAACAAGCTGCACAACATTGGTAGATGTCCACGTGTACTAGGTATTACTAAAATAACAATGCAAGCAAGCAATCAACATAGTAGAAATACATCTATTACTAAAATGGTTGTCTCAATAGTGGATTGCAAAACTAAGAGTAGAGACTACAATGATTAACAAAGAAAAATGTGGTACTACCAATGACTTTACTACTATTGAGAAGGATGGCTATGAAATTCTAACCATGCAAGTATGATTGCTCAACAAAAATATCAACTAAGTTGGAATAGTCTAATACATACACATATCTTGTACTAAATACTCTTTGAAACAATATAGTAGTTAGCAACAAAGTTTATCTATCAATTATCTTTTAGAACTTCCTGATCAATGCTTGGCTAATGGATCTTCTAGAACTTACAATAACATATTGGAAAACTCACCTTTCTACCAACAAATGTTTATTCTAGTACTCTGATGTGAAGTGGTTGACCATTGGCCATTAAGAAAGTAAGTCATGTGGTTGACCATTGGCCATGATGTTCTCCTAGGCATCCGTGACTTCAGAGAACTCAAGGACTTTTGTAAACCTATCCGAGTCAATCCCTATGGGGAACTATAATAACAAAAGCATAATAACAATGTAATTAGAAAAAAAAAATAGATTAAAATAAAAAGCCAATGATTACATGCAACCCATATCTATATCTTTGCATCCAAATCCATGCATTTCATGGACATACAAAAATATAGAAAAACATGAACATACTAGCTTAAAAACCCATCAATTATCACCTTGAATGCATGATATAAATTCAAGAAATGAAAGCTCCTGCATCGGTTGAGGGTCAGCTTTGCATTGTCCAAAAGGTAGAATTGGGGCCATGAAAAGACTTCCCCAAGACTGGACTTCCTTGGAATTTTCTGGAGCAAACTTGGCTTGTACCTTGTTATTGTGCCTAAATACATTTGGGAGGATATATATCGGAGCTTCATTGTTTTGATTGAGTTGGTCAAGTGGTCACCCTGAGAACCTGCTCCCAAACCCATTGGGAAACCTGCTAACACGACATATTAAATAGATAAATTCAAGTTCTCCTTCAACTGTTTTTCTCAAAATGAACACGTTAATTAGGTTAAAGGTTAGATTATTTTCATTTCCTCATCCTTAAGTAGGGACAAAACCATTCCCTATAACCCTCAATTCCATGAAACGTGGGATAAATAGCTAATAAAAAAATCATCCACCAAACAAATCTGGGTGAAATATATTCCAGAAAAATAAGGATATATTTCCACAGGGAGAAATACCTCCAAGTGTCTGCCATTCCCATAAAATTAGGGTGAAAGGGAGGAGTTGGTTCGATTTTTAGGAGGCAAAATGGATTTCACTTCTCTCCCTTCACAAATTCCCATGGGATAAGGGTTTTACATATAGTTTTTTTTTAAATAAATATGGGGCTATGTATAGTCAAACCCCTCTTTGCAAATAATTCACCCACCTAAAATTACAAACTCCCTAATTTCGCCCCTAAAATTATCTATGTCAACCACTAAGACTGAAGATATTGGGTTTAGGCAGGTTGAATAAGAAGGCTTAGAAGCCTACCACAACTATTGAATTTGAAGACTTAAGGAGCCAATTATGAAGTGTCAAAGGTGAAGAAACTAAGTGGAGATACAAAGTTGGAGCACAAGCGAAATGAGTCATCTATGTATGGGAACATTAGTAGATAATCGAACATTTTGATGAAATTTTTTCTTCTTGAAATTCTAAATATGCACATAATTTAGAGTCAGTCACGGATGAGAATAACAAGTCAAAGGCTAGGTAGCCAAATAATTAGAAGAGAATACATAAAAGGTTGAATAACTGATAAGTTTAACATATTTGAGTGAAAATGTTGTTGAATATGCTCATGAGATGCATAGGCCACCTGCAAGATTTTATTCTTTGTACCTAAAGAAACAATGGTACTGTTGACCCAAAAAAATTCTTTGGGCTCAACATGGTATTTTTCATTACAAATATTCCCAAGTCAGTAGGAGGGTTGATTTAAAACTCTAGTTCCAATAAAAAAAGATGGTAGGAGTCATCGTCATTATGAATATTTCACTATTGAAGAGTCATCATCATTATTCTAGTATATAATGACTTATCAGGGACTTAGAGAAGAGTATTAGTCGTTAGTGTTTAGTCATTTGGCTTCAATCCAAAACCATTACAATGTTCAAGTTTCAGGTTGGTTAGTGCCACATTCATCAAGTTGGGGTTTGTAGGGATAAGTCGATTTTAAAGTTACAGTATTCCTAGCCTACTGTCACCCATAAGACACCTTCATGTGCCAAACAATATTTTGTCAACACACAATTAGGTTCAATATGTCCTTGTTTGAATTGTTCCAAGATCACAATATTTTGGCCTTAGAGGAGGCCATCTTAAGATTATTTCCAAGTTATAAAACCCTCCCATATCTTCAAACCTTATGTCAAGGTTAATAAATTCATATTTCATGAGATGTAGACTCAGTTTGCAAAAAATTCAATGTTGACCCCTTTTACTAGTCACTAGGAAGGTTACATGTGAGCAGGATATTTTATAGAAAATAATTTTTTTTTTTTTTACTTTCTAGAAAATTTAGTTGTAGTATGCTATGGGGATTGGGATAATATTTCCATTGAGCTCTCATTTTCCCAGTTTCAAGTTCATACAACCAATTCTACATAGGGTGCAAGTTGCACACCTCCTAGATGGCCAAATTCCAACAATATGATATATTGATAAGATTCTATTTGGAATTTGAGATAGAGATAAAATTGAACCGATAAGTGATCTAGGGAAGTCTGATACCTTTCCAATGGTACATCATATGCCAAGTTTTGAGCTTCGATTGTTGAGAAATACCCCTTGCAAGTTCAAGACTAGTTTCAGGGAACAATTTGGTGGCAGAGGTTTAGGGTTTAAAAAATGTTGTTGATAGGCACCAAATCAGGAAATTAGAGAATCAATATTTTAGTTGACTCTGATACCTTATTCACCTCATTTTGGAGTCATATGACCTAGTTAGAGTTATGAAAAATATCAGTATTGGTTAAGAGGGCATCGTTTTGGTAGCTTGCATGACATGGTTTTGAATTAGTCTGAAAAAATCATAGAAGCCTCATGTCAGATTTGTAAGTTCATGTTGTTGAATTACTCATTGAGACCTTTCTAATGATACCTTATTTTCTTCAAATGGATATCATATGATGTCGTGGTAACCTTCACAAGTTTGAGTACCTTTTGGAACCCACTGACAAATCAATGTTTAGTGATAGATATTCCTTGAAACTATTGAAGGCCTATTTGACGAGGGATCATATCTTTGGTTCTTACCTTTTCAATGGCATGATCTATGTATCATTCTGACTCCAACTTGTCTATATCGGTTCTTGGTCTCTTATGATCAATTTCCTTTGAAAAATTCAACCTAATTGACTTGCATAATTTTCAAGAAAAATAAAAAATAAAAATATATAAAAAAAAAGGAAAATTAAGGGCATGCCACACACGTCTTCATGTAAAAGTAAAATTGAAAAAGGGAGAAAAAAGAGAGAAAATACTAAAGCCTAACCTCATACTCCAAAACTCATGTTTTCATGAGTTCGTTGGTGAGAAAGGGGGTTTGGGTCTCTAGTTCAAACAATGGTTCAAGGGTTTAGAGAGTGGAATAATTACAGAGCATATGGCCTCCCCCTTCAACATGTAGGTACACCAAGACATCCATTCATTGTTTTAGTTTCAATTATGGATAGATTGCAATGTTAATTTTCAGTTGGTTTTGAGATCCATTGATTGTTGATCTAGGTTTATTAGCATGGTTGCAATTTGGATTAAGATACGATTATAGTTTCATAGGTGGGATGATTTTGGTTGTTGGCATGACTATTTCTAATATTCATGGTGTATAGTACTAGAATTGATTTTAAATTTTGTTATACAAATAAGTGGAAGGGGGAGGGTTTGAACCCTCAATTCCTTCCACACCCCTCCAAATTATAAATCCAAATAAAATTCAAGTCCATGTAGGCCAAGTCATGGCCCTTATCCTAGTGCAAAGTCAAAACAAACGTATGTATGTTGCTTTGTCCTCCAAGGCCACGACCCTCCCTTCATTTATATGCAAAGCCAAGGCCAAAGGCCAAAGTGGTGGATCCACCATGGACCATATCCCTCCTTTGATGAAAAAATCCAGGCCCTGGCCTTCTGCTAAGATCTAAATCCCTTTCTCATCAAAACTCTAGCAAATGCCACCGATTATATGCTCATATTTCATTGTTTACATAATGTCAACCCCCGCCACTAAGGTGCTTCCTCCATCGTGCCCCTAATGGTGGTTTTTTGGAAATATTGCCCGACCATCGCCTGGAGGGGGGGGGATCCTCCCCTCCTCCACCTTTAATTACACAAATAATATAGCGATAAGGTGTCCAACCACCAAGGCGGATCCACTGCCACCCCACCAAACCTCTACCATATTTTATAAAATTTTTGATATTATATATATATATATATAAAGAAAAATAAAACAAATGGTATATATAAAAACTTTATATTAAAAATTTGATTATTTACCCTTCTAAGGATATTCACTGAACTAATATCATAAATTTATCATTCAGAGGTAGATTTTCACCCGAAAAGATCCTAGATGATTGGATCATAATGTAAAATGTAGTTCTGATAATTTAACTCAGAAAGTCAACCCAAAATTTATGTGGAATTTTCAGGAGTGACAATGACACCATTTTGACATTGAGACAAGTGTAAGAAGGAGGCCTAATTAGAGGCATCTGAGGTCAAATTTCACAAAACAAAAAGATATTTATTTCAGCTACAACCCAATAGGCATGTAGAAGACTACAAATATCTTAGTTCAATTCAAAATTTCTATTTTTTTATCTTAAATTTTGCACATTTCAACCCTCAAACTAGGACTTTGTCGAGACTTTTCTCGGGCTAAATCTCTCTCATTTTGAGCTTGATTTTCACCAAAAAAAAAGACAATATGATGCTAGTGGAAAATACATTTCTAGGAAGACATTAAATTTTATAATTAAATTTGTTATCCGTGATGGTTTAACCAGACAAGTTTTCATCCCTAGAGCCCTTTCATCAAAATAGAGCTTGAATCGAACTTTTGCTTCATCAAGTGTTGGGGAAACACTTTAGGTAGTGAGGGGTGTTGTAATTTAGATGTGAAAAATTTCTCAAACAATAGCTATTTCCTTGCTTTTGGTGACCAATGCTAGACCCTTTTTCCATTTGAAACAAATAAAACTTTTCCCCAAACCTTGGACATCATTTTAGGGAATCTGGGAGGAATTGATGACCAAATAATAATAATTATGATTATAATGAAAACCCTTCTTTAGGCATCATAAGACAAAAAAAAACTTACAAACCAACTTTCTAGCAAGAGTTACTCTACATTAATAATTTCTATGGTGAAAATCCCATGGGGCACCACATGCCATCTGCCAACTTGAAAACCAATATTTTGGAAAGTTATCCACTACAAAGAAAAGTTATACTCAACTTTCAATAATATCTTATATTCCTTTGAATTTTAGGGTTGATGCCAAACATTGATTCAGAGTTGCTGCTACAATATGGTCACCACTACAAATGGTGAGCTCATGAACCAAAAACAAACATCATTACCTTCAACAAACATTGTAACTCAGGTATATTACACATTTTATTTATTTGTTGTTGAGTGGATTTGCATGTTAATTCTTCAAATTATGTCATGGCTACAACTCTACCTCTCTCTCCCACTCCTTCCACCACTTCCTCCTTATCCTACTTTCTTGGTAGAGGAAGGCATGACCTTTAGCCTCAAGGGGTGAAATTTGTTAGCCTCTATTGATGAAATTTTGTACTTTTAGTTGTTCTATTCCCCTGATTAGTAGATTTGGTTGTATTCACATGCCATTCAATTCATTAAGGAATGATATCAAAACATTGACATGCTCTCTACTAAATTGATTGAGATATGAGGATTGGTGGGGTAATGATGGTTGGATGCTATTGAGCCACTAATCGACATGGGAATTATTACAACACTGATGGCTAATTATGGAAGTGATGGATTCATCAATCTCTTGTTTTTGACAGTTGATCTGAAGCGAGATCTTTCACATGCATATAATGATGTATGATTTCAAAATATATTGCATGCCACTGTGGAATTAGTTATTCCATTTGAATGTAGTGCTGAAAAATCATAGTATAGTTTATCATAACATGAAAATGAGTTGAACAACATTGTTGACTTGTATCCAGAGACCAATTAAATGATAGACACGGGTGGATGAATCCATGTGAGCCTATAGAAAAAAACCTCATCCACAGTAATCCTTTAGTGTTGCAGATCTTCAAGTAAGAAGGGTGGATGGCATTTTTTTATCGAGGAATCTATTTCTCGGGTGACTAGTCTTTCAACCATAGGGGAACACTAGTTCAAAAACAATCTAGAGGGAAATTAATCTTAGAAAATTTTTCTACATGGTGGTGAAATAGTTGTAGACACATGTAAATGAGTTAAAAAGGATATGTTACCAAGATCATGGGATGAAATTTCTATGCATGTCATTCATTACGTCACTTGTGAATGTACTTTCATAACATTGTACTTTCCTACCACTTTCAATTCTTGGACCACTTGAGACACTAGAGGTTCATTAGTGTTCCATTTTTCCTATTTCATTCAATTTAGATTTTTTTTACAAAAGTGTAGATTGGAAGACAAAGTAGGTTGGCACACCAAGGATTCATGATGCTTTTGATCATGGATGCATTGTGATGCGGTGCACCACCCCCTTCGGCCTGCAAAAACTCATTTAACACCAAACACCTCAGGATTATGACCCCAAGCCCATACGAACAAGGACTTAACTCTATGCCAAAATGATGTGAACATGGTCAAATTTAAACCCCATTAGCTACCTTTCTTAAACCTCCTCCTTAACCATCTTTAATTGTCTCTAGTTAAAATGGTACAATTAACTAGCCACCAGATTAATACCTACACATCAACACCCTCACTTAAATTTTGGTCCAGTTGAAAGTCTTTCAACCAACTACCAAGACTACAGAGTCACTGACCCACTGGTCCATCGAACCTCATAAATTTCATTTTGCACCCTTTGATGGTTAACCCTGGTTCAGTTACACCAGCCATTGGGTCACCAGGTGTCCTTCTCTAACGTTCTCTGTTGGTTGTGGATCTGGTTTGGTTTAACCAGCCACCAAACACTGGGCATATAAAGACACTGGAACACTTTTCCCTGGTCCTTTTTGAAGGAGTTAGATCATGTCCAGTCGATCGCTCTCAATCGTTGATCTTTACCATAGTCAATGCTAAGATCTCCTTCGTCTTCCAAAACACTTTCATTCATTGATCCCTTAATGATAAATGGTTTATGTTTCACCACATTGCCATATTTAAAACTCGCTAATCTTAATGCTTTGAAGCTTCATTCTCTATTGTCTTCCTCATATCTTCACTCCTTAACGAAATTCATAGGAACTTTGTTCCTCAATATCGCTTCTCTCTCAATCTCGCTCCTCTACAACAATATTGTTTCCTTCGATTCTCCTTTACATAGACTCACATTTCATTGTAGCACTTATACATGGATCACTCTCACATACGCACAAAGTGTAGATTCATTAGGGTTCTGATTGTCTCCCACAATCACCGCATCCTCATATAGGGTTTATAAACACACAAAACCTTGGTTATTCATTTAACCATTCACACATTGACACAAGATCTCAAAAAGGCATTTATACATCAGAAAGAAGCTTAACACAATGCTCCAAAATAAACTCTATACATGGTTTCTATAATTCAAAAACCCTTCTACTTCCGTCGGCCCGATTTCTCCTTTCTGGCCCGATTTCACTATGTTTGCCCCCCCTTCTTCATGCCCGAAGGATTACATATTTATGTGGAAGATAAACTTCTAGGCCACCAAAACAGATCCCTAAAATATTGTAACTAATTACAAAAATATCATTCCTATATCAACTATCTTTAACCTCTCTCTATTCTTGATTATATACATATGAGGATCAATAATATCGAATCTTGCATACTTCATAAAATCCACACTAACCCAACTAATCGCTTGAACAAGTCATTTACATGATAATTAAGGAAAACAAATCCATTTCCTCCTATTCTTCTAGAATCTAATTACAAACTTAGGAAATTACAATAATTTCATCAAGGGAACCCACTTCATTTGGTAAATTTCAAGACCCCCCTTAGGTATGCTCAACAAGGTTGATTTTGATTGGAATATGCTCCTACATCAAATGCCCAAGGTAAAAACAATTATATGACCTCCTGGTCATATGTTCTTATTTTCTTCTTTCCACCTGAATCCCATACTTGATACTATTGATGTCCACATGCTCTCCTCCATTGTTCCTTTATTGTTGTCTTCAGTCTTCCAAGAGCCCAAACTTTGCTTGCTTGCTATCCATTTGGCTCATTTTCAAACTCATCTTCATCCAATTACTCCTTGATGATAATTTCCTGCGTTATCCCTTTGCAATACCAATTGGGAATCTTCATAAAACACTTCCATAACTCATCCAATTCAATGTCCAGTCTCATCCTTTGTTGGTACATGCTATTGCTGCAAAAAGGCTACTTCAAATTTTCACATAAACGCTGCATGGTTTCTTCCATGTCTTCTTCATACACCTTGTTGCTCTGTATCAAAATATTTTTTTTCCCATGTACTTTGAAATTCCATTCATTTGTCATCATATCAACAATGCTTTTCTTTATGAGAACTGCAACTGACACTAATCAACTAGAAAACACCACACAATCTTAGCGCAACTCTTCCAGAGGTAGCGCACAAGAGAAACCATCAAGAGCCATCAAGAATATCCTTCCCCAAGTAGGGTGCACTCTCCAAGAGAACCATAAATAACGAAACCGCTGCCACTGTAACTACAACTTCCTAGTGCGCATTGCAGAAGGAGAATTGTGTGTTTGTACAAATAAAATGATCCAGCCCTATATTTATACTAATCTGGGCACTTGTTTGGGGCAAAGTTCTTATTCCGGGTCTTCATATTTACTTTATTATTTATGTGGGATGACTTCTCTTCTTGGAAATTATATTTCCACTTTAATTGTTTCTCGTGGGTCGACTTCTCTTATGTGGTATTATATTTCAGTTTATTCTCTTTGGGGGTGTTCTTCAACTATTCAATGGTCTTCATTTGACTTCTAGAATCTTCTTCTTCTCTAAGAAAAGTTGTACAGGAGGGAATACCTCCTGCATCTACCAAAACATCAACACTCCCTCTTAGCTAGGGAGGTATTATTCCAAGATGTTTTCTTCTAGTAGTCTAATGACTACCCTGCAATGAACCGGTAGCACCAGGAAACCACCATGCCATCAATAGCTCAAATATTTTTCCATAGTCTCTACGACTACGCTGCAATCAACTAGTAGAACACAAATAATACCATGCAATCCAGTAGTCTTCATGACTACATATCAATCAACTAGTAGCACACAACTACTACCATGATGTCCAATGGTACACAACTACTTCCATAGTCCTGATGACTATGATGTGATGTTTCTCCTCTACTAGTAGTCTTAGTCACACCTAGCCACCTCCCATGGCTTAGGAAAGACTACCACCATAGCCCCATTCACACCTAACCACTTCACATAGCTTAGGAAAAAATACCACCATAGCCCCATTCACACCTATCCACTTCACATGGCTTAGGAAAGGCTATGCCATGGTTCAATACCATGCTACAAGTCTTATTCACACTTAGCCACCTCACATGTCATAAGAAAGACTTTCACAAGACTGTGATGTTTCTCCTCTTCCAGTTGTCTTAATTGAAGATTTTCTAGGTCCTAACAAGCTACCAACTAGTTCTGTCTTTGACCTCAAGTTGGCTCTAAGTTTCAACTGTCAAACAAAAGTTTGATGTTGTTTTATAACAACAAACTATTCAGGAACTTCTTCGTTGTTTTGTTACAGTTACATAGGCCATTTAGGTGCTCTATCATGTAGTTTTAGTCACTAAGATGTTAACACGTGCATACCAAAATATATGTAACACACCTAGAGATCTTTACTGGTGAAAATATTGTTGTTCTAAACACTAGCATACATGAAAAAGAACAAAAGTATTTTTGGTCAACATGACCCTGGATAAAACCCCCCCGGGGAAAACCAGTTTGGAATATGAGTGTATATATGTGGATAATAGAAGGTGGAATAAAACAAGTAGAATAAACAGAAGAACCTGATACAATAGAATCTTGAACCAAGCTGCAACACAATCCCAACTGAAGAATATGCACCCTAGGATGGTGCGCCCTCATCACAATGTTGTCTAGACCACTGAACTGGAGCACTCTGCTGAATGAATGATCCAATGGAGAAACCCTCCCACAATAATTTTATACTGAGTTGTAGTTATCCACTGAAACTGACTTCACTGCAATCTGAGCTCTGAAAGTCCTCCCTACTGTTAGTGCACCCTCCTCCAAGAAAGAACTAGTCCAAAAACTAAATGAGGGTCTAAGTTATGTGGCTGCCTCCATGGATAAAAGTGCCCAATATTTCCTCAACTCTAGCCTCCAACCTCATCATCATGCTCTCTCTCAAACTCTCCAAGTGAACAAATGAGTGAATGAGCTCTCCTTTGCCCTTTGCGCCCCTCTTGAACCTCCGTGAGGAAACCTAAAATATGGATGGTTGAGATCATCCTATATTATGTCCAATCAAAGGTTGATATCATCCCATAATAATATCACTCTCAAACCCACTTTGGGTTAAGTTCCCTATGTTCACTCTATGTCTCCTAATTCACCCACAAAGTGAATTAATAGTCATTTAGGCTAAAATGACCAGATTTCACTTTTGACTTAAATCTCCTAAGTCAAAGTGAAATTAGACATAAATTAAAAGGCAACAAGTACATAGTACTTCCCACATGTGTTTAGGATCTCACAAACACATGGGGAACACTTCTCAAGGTAAATAATCTCAACACTCCCTCTTACCAAGGAAAGTGTTTCTCACCAAGCCCATCTTGTCTCTGAAGTAGACATGTTTTCCACTTAGTAGGGCCTTGGTGAGAATGTATGCAATATGCTCGTCAGTCGATATATATTGTAACTACAATGTCCCTCTTTGAACCCAATATCTGATGAAGTGATATATGATCTCAATGTGCTTTGAACGGTCATGGAAAACTGGATTCTCAGAGAGTTTGATACAACTCTGATTATCATAGTGTATGACGGTTGGTGGCATCTCCTGACCAAATAATCCTACCAACATCTTACGAAGTCAAATGACTTCAGAATTGGCCTAATTGGCCGCCATGTACTCTACCTCGACGGAACTCAAAGAAACTTACTTCTTCTTCCGACTGAACCAAGAAACAAGTCCCGACCCAAAACCAAAGCAGCACCCTGAGGTGCTTTTCCTATCAGTAACACATCCTGCCTAGTATGAGTCGGTGTAGCCAACTAAACTGACCCCATCACCTCTGATATTGTCCAGGCCAAAATCAATTGTCCCAACAATGTACCTCAACACATGTTTTTCCCTAATCCAGTGAACACTCCTCGACTCTACCATATGCTGGTTGAGAGTGTTAAAAAAAAAAACATATATCTAGTCTAGTGTTGACCATATACATAAGTGAACCGATCAACTTCCTATAAATTATAGCATCTACCAACTGGGAATATGAAGCACTAAGATTCTTCCAGTTGGTAACCATGGGTGTCAACATAGGTTTGCAGTCCTCCATTTGAAATCTACTCAAAATATCTGCAACATACTTCCCCTGCCCGAGAAATATGTGTCCCTCCTCCTGCCATACCTCCATACCCAAAAAATAGTGCATCAACCCAATGTCACTCATCTCAAACTCCGATGCAAGTCCCAACTTGCACTCATCTATGAGATCCTCGGCTCCTGTGATAAACAAGTCATCCACATATAGAATGAGAATGAGCGTGTCCTCACTTCTAATGATGTAATAGAGTTTAGGATTAACATCGCTCTTCTTGAAGCCCATATAAAGCAAGTATGTGTCAATACGTGAATACCAAGCTCTGGGAGCTTGCTTCAGACCATAAAGTGCCTTTCTCAAAAGGCACACATGAGACTCTCTCTCACTCACCTCAAACCCTTGTGTCTGCTCAATGTACACCTCCTCATCTATAAATCCATTTAGAAATAAAGTCTTCAAATCCATTTGATGTATTCTCCAACCCATCTTTGCCACTATGGAAATAATACTCCTGATCAAGGTGTATCTCGCAATTGGTGTGAATGTCTCTTCATAATCGACTCCCTCTATCTGAGAGAAGCCTTGTGGCACAAAACAAACCTTGTGTTTCTCTATGTTTCCACCTGCAACATACTTGGTTTTGTACAACCACCTGGAAGTCACAACTGACTTCCCCAATGGCCTCAGAACCACCTCCCAAACATCGTTGTTCACAATGGAGTCATACTCCTCTAGCATGGCCTCTCACCAGGTCTGTAAGTCCACTGCCTGTGCAAATGTTTGTGGCTCAGTATCTGAGATACTTGTCACTAAATCCAAACATGATCCAAGTCTCATTGGAGGTTTACTCTCTCTGAACTATCTCTTGGGATATCCTACATTCTCCTTGGCCTCCTTCAGGGTCTTCTGAAACCATCTAGGTATCCTCTTCCCTAAATCTATCAATGGTGAAGTAATATTTCTCTGCCCAAGAGTATATGCCTCAATTCTAGTCTCAACACTCTGAGATCTTGAAGCCTCTACCCCCTCTGACTGAACACCCTCTGACTGTGACCCTGAAGCTGTGCATGGTGACCCTGTCACCCCTGATACTGGCGTACCAGAAACCTGAGGTTGTGCTCCATCTGAGACATCAATCAGTACCTTGACATCATCCTCCACATTGACTCTCAAATCAAGAGATCTCTAAAAATCCCTACCCTCCTAAAATATGACATCTTTTCTCACCACCACTCTCCTAAGTGATGGAATGTAGATACGGTAGGCTTTGGACACCTCTGAGTATCCAACTAGAATCCCCTGCTGGGATGTGGGGTCTAACTTTGTATTCTTCTCTGAGGGGACATGAGAATAGGTCAAGCACCCAAAGATATTGATGTGCTCAACATTGGGCCTCCTACCAGTGAAGGCCTCCTTAGGAATCATCTTCCCCAATATTCCGCGGGGACATTTGTTTTGCAGGTAAACTGCAGTAGCACTCACCTCTGCCCATAGGTAAAGAGGAAAACTCTAATCATACAACATGGATCTCGCTACACGAGTGATAGCTTGGTTCTTCCTCTCAGCAACCCCATTCTGTTGGGGGTTGTAGGGTACATTCATATGTCTTCTGATCCCATGCTGAGCACAAAAGTCTACAAACTGAGTGGAGGAATACTCTCCTCCATTATCTAACCACAAGACCTTGATCCTCTTTCCATATTGGTTCTTCACAAGAGCTCTAAACTCTTGGAACCTCTTGAAGACCTCACTCTTGGTCTTCAGGAAATAGATCCATGTCTTCCTTGAGTAGTCATCAATGGATGTGAGATAGTACTCACCACCATGCAAGGACTTTTGAGACATGGGCCCACACACATCCATGTGTACTAAATCCAATATCCTAGATGACCTGGTGTCACTGCTGGGGAACAAGGCCTTGGTAAACTTACCAAGCACACACCCTCTGCAAACATCTTGATGCGTTTTACTAATATGAGGCACTCTGGTCACAACCTTTCTCAGTCCTCCAAGAGATCCATGATGTATATGGGCCATCCTCCAATGCCATAGCTCACATGTCTGTCTGCTACTTTCGTTTCTCACTACCAATGCATGAAGAGGCTGAAAAAGCAATTTGAACAGTTTCCCATCCCTCACTCCAATCACCTGTCCTGAGGTAAGAGAGGACCCCTTAGGGTGTATGAAGACCTCAGTCCCTCTAAAGGACACCTCAAGACCTCTATCCTAGAGGGTGGAAACTAAAATCAAATTCTTCTTCATCACAGGGACATAGAGAACATCCATGAATGATATAGGTGGCATGTTGTCTCTTTGTAAGGTAACAATGCCAATCATAGAAACTCTGATCAAGGAGTCATATCTAATGGAAATATCCATCCCGACCTCTGTGTCTCTGAGATAAGTCAAGTTCTCTCTAACTCCAGTCATATGGATCAAAGCCCCGCTATCAATATACCAGACACTGGGTGTCGTCTCAACTAAAGTGCAACATATGAGGAAATCACACTTTCTCTCAAACAAAGACTGAAACTTTGCCTCCTCTGTTGTAGATGCAGTTCCACCCCTCTTCTTCTTCCTATTGGGACATTTTCCAACATAGTGCCCTAACTTCTTACAAACAAAGCACTTCACTTTTCTCGTATCTCTCTTTTGTCCACTGCTTCTCTTTCCTCCCTATGGTGGGGCCCCAAAATTGGACCCTGTCGACCTCCTCGACCGGTATTCTTCTTTCCCTTTGTCCAAATAGCAATATACTCATCACCCTACACTGTTTGTTGCTATCCATAAGCCTATGATATAAGTCTAGTTTCCTCCTGAATGAAATCATCCCACAATCTCTCCCAAGTGGGCATGATCTCCCTAGAAACAATGCCACGAACGAATGGACCCCATGGTTTGATAAAGTTGTTTAAGGCTATCCTCACCATAGAATATGGATCCACCACCTCTCCAACAACTCCAAGATAATCTCTGATCTGGGTGTATCGGCCAAGGAAAGAAGTCACCAAATCAGACTTGAGCATGTGAATGCCCCTGAGTCGATCATACAAAACCATCTTCCAATTCTGGTTAGAGCTCCCATAAAGCTTGCATAGAGATGCCCACATATCAAATGTATAAGCTTTCCCAGTCAAGTGGGGAATGATGTGATCCCACACTGTGTTATCACACTAAGTCACCTTGGGTCTTTTAGTTTGTTTTTATCATTTTTAAAAGCCTTAGATTCTTATTTTTTTTTCTTTCAAATAAGTTTCTCATCCCTTTAATGTTATGTTTGATAGGACCCCTTTGGATGACTAACCTTTGAGTCATAGCTCACGTGTTGATCCTCAATTCGATTTTTGATCCTTAAGCCCTTTTTAGCTCATGGTTTATTCTTTATGTCCCCTCTTGTGATTCATCCCTAGGTTGATACCTCCCATGTTCAGGCTGATGTGACACACCTCTCTCCTCACTCATGACCTCACATGCATGCCTCATCATTCCCACTTACTTGTCCGATCATTTTTTGATTTGGAAGTGCTGCCCACTCAGCAGGCAGTTCCATAGCGCTTATCATGTTTATCATTCATCCACTCCAAGTCATGATTTCCATGACTGATACCATGTCCCCATTTTTCAGTGCCAGAAGTCGGTTGAAGTGATTTCAAAAGATCGTGCATTTATGATTCTTGGTAACGGTTTCCAAATTTGAAAAGTTCAGCAGTGTTGTGTTGCGTAAGTTTACCAGTTTCGATCAGGCGACTGCATGTCAACTAAATCCAATGTTGTGAGAGATTTCAGGGTCGAAGTTTTCTCAATCTCATCCTAAGATCGCACTGAGGATCTCAACAGATGTCGACTTCACAGGTATCCTGTGCAACCTCCTTTGCATATTGATTTTCACAGGAGATTTATTCTTGGGTTTCGGTTTGTTAAGCTTGCAGGGTAGTAGGGGAGCCATATTTGCATACCTATAAACATCCTCGCTCATGTCCATAGCATATCCTCTGTGTATGCGTTGCGCTACGCAGAGGCGCTACTCAAACCTTATTTGATTATTCTTTGCTTCCTTTCGTCCTGTACAAAGAGTCATTTTGGGATTACCTCTTCACAGTTTACACTCTGAAAGCCTATATAAGTCTAAAGGTCCATTTCTCATATTCAAGCTCGTTTTCTAAGCACTGTTAATTTGGAGGGCCATATTTGTGCTTTTGAAACCTAAATTGAAGCTTTCTGGTCAATAACATCCCTTAAGCCTCTTAAGAACCCTCATTTTGAGTCATGGAGACCCCTCAGTCGAAGAAAGCACACAAAGGTGGCAAGATAGTTCAAACAGAACCTGTGAACATGTGCCTTTTTGACACAGAACCCATGGTAAGGGAGATGTTTCAAAGAGCAGGATGCCTCTCTTTCTACCAGAACATGCAGAGAGGCCACCGAGAAGTAGAAAAACAATTTGCATTGAATTTTGATGGCAAGAAAACCAAATCTGGAGATTTGGAATTTGAGGTAACTGAAGCCTCCATCTCAGCTGCAACAGGGATCCCCATTTCAGGATAAAATTGGTTCAAGGCCATGGTATTGAGTTCACCCTTCATTAAATATATCTTCAAGCCTTAATATCGAGCCAACGAGTTATCTAAGAGTATGCCAAGGAATCAGTTGATCGACCAGTTTGATAGGATGTTGAAAATCATACAGAGATATTTTAGTTGTGAAGGGAGATTTAACACCTTGTATCATTACCACATAAGGATGTTGTTACATTTTACTGGTAAGGTTCAAATGAATGTTCCTTATTACCTGCTGAGAAGCATAGGTAAAATTTCAGATAGGGTGCAAGCCAAATCTAAGGATGTGGATTCTAGTCTTTTCCACTTTGGACTTATCAGGATGCTTGTCTCTGAAGAGTTGGGAAAGAAAGAGATTTCCTGGGAGCATTTTTTAGCTACTTCTCACTTCAAGCTGGACCCAACACCTACTCCCCAATCACAGATCATAGGTCCTTCATCACCTACCAGTACTAAAGCAGGGATCAACAAGAAGAGAAAGGGCAGAGCCCCTATTTCAGAGATCAACAAGCAGGTCAGGGAAGCTGAGGAGGAAGTCTATCCTTCTCCACATAGAGATTTCTCACCACCAACTCCACTAGGGTTATAAGAAGTTCCTTCTTCTACCAAGGTGACATCTAAAAAAGGCAAGAAGATTCTCTTTCCCTCCCCTCCTCCTATAGTTTAAATCAAATGTAAAATACCTTTCACTAGGTCATCAATTCCTAAGGGGGATCTCAAAGAGTAGTCTTTACCAGAAAACCCTATGCATAAGAAGAAAGGGAAAGGCATTGAAAAATATGTAGAATAAAAACAAGAAACCCCTATACATAAAATCAAGGGTAAAAGTACCAAAAGACCTTTGGAGAGGAAAGATGAAATCCATGTGAAAGATTGTGAAAAAACTATGAAGAATAAAGAAGAGGTTGTTGCGCAAGAGAAGAAGCATAAAGGAAAAGGTTTTGAGAAGGCTGATGAAACATGCAAGGAAACTCCTATACAAATGGAAGAAAAGGACGAGAAGAATCCTGTTGAGCCTACACATGTCCCCAACCCCCTTGGAAACCAAACCTACAAAAGACTTATTACGCAACTTAGGGATGCAAGGAGAGAAATAGATCGTCTCAAAGAAGAAGACAAGGTCCACTTGGCTCAGATGAATGAGCTCATGATTGGCTAAAACCATACCCTGGACTTGGTAAGGTTCACAGTGAGAAAGGCTCTGCCTCTTCGTAAATAGATGAAGAATCTTTACAGACAGAACAGAGACTTTCAGTCTCAGAATAGGAAGATAACGGCAGAGCCAAGACACTTGCAAGATGAGGCAGCTCAAAGAAATTTGCAGGTGTTGGTAGAAGATGCCATTGAAAATGATAAACCAATAGTTAAGTAGAGCTCAGCTACACCGAAGAAGCCTGCCAACGCTAGGAAGAAGAAATCTGCTGAGCCAATTGAAGAGACTCTTTCTACTAGAAAGAGTGTGAGGCTAAGTGTTAAGATGACAAAATAGTTGGTAAGGTTTAAGCTCCATTTTGGGAATTGTTCCTTTTTGGGAGGGTTAACTGATATGAAAATACTATGTTTTCCATCTATACAGGCTCCTAGGTGTTTATCTATATGGGCTCCATAGGGGATGGCATGCCCCCTGCGGGCTGCCAAGAATGAGTAGATTCAGTGCCTTATCCTAGGGCTATGGGGTCAGTTATTGGAACACAAAAATAAAAATAAAATGATATTTAAAATGACATGAAGAGCCTGTCTAGGCTCAAGTAAAGTACTTTTCCAGGAAATGCCCATTTACAGGGCCACCAAAAATCTCTTCATTCTCCATATTCTACAACTTGAAAGTGTTATTAGGTAATACCTCAGAGATTTTGAAAGGACTGATCCATAAAGCTTCAAATTTACCGTGCTTGCCTTTATCTTGCCTCGGTGCATCCCACTTGAGCACCAGATCGCCCAATTGGAAATCCTCTTTTTTCACCTTCTTGTCGAATGCTTGCTTGATCTTCAATTGATGATCATATGCTTTATCTACCAGCTACTCCCAGGTCTCCTACACTTCAACTAGCTATTGAATCCTCCTGATCATATCATCCAACTCCCCTTGATAATCTTGGAAGAATTTTTCCATAGACAAGGCAAGTTGAGAAGGGAAAATGGCCTCAACTCCATACACCAGCTAGAAAGGAGAAATACCCAAGGCCCTCTTTGTTGTCACTCTGTCAACCCACAAAGAAAACTTGAGTTTTGAATCCCATGCCTTTTTGTTATCCTCCAACATCTTCTTAAAAATATTTATAAGGCTTTTGTTTGAGGATTTTGCAAGCCCATTTCCCTGTGGGTAATAAGGGGTTGAATGAATCAACGTGATCCCATATTGTTCACAGAAATGAATCAATGGATCAGCCTTGAAAGATGCATCATTGTCAGTGACAATTCTATTCAGACAACCAAACCTCGCCATAATGTCTTCAATGAAACCAATGATCACCTTGTGGGAAGCATTCCTGGTAGGGATAGCCTCTATCCACTTAGTGAAGTAATCTATGGAAGTCAATATCCATCTATGTTGGCCACTAGAAGCGGGATGAATTTCTCCGATAAAATCTAAGCCCCATTGTTGAAAAGGTCCTGAAACTGCTACGTACTTTAATGGAAAAGACTTAAGTTGTTGCTTTCCAGAAATTTTTTGACATTTAACACATGCTCTAATCTTGTCACAAACATATGTGAACAAACTAGGCCAAAAATACCCAGCCCTGAGAATCTTGTAGGTAGTAGTCCTCCAAAAATGATTCCCCCCACATAAACTGTCATGAAAATCAAACATAATCCTTTGGGCCTCTTGCAGGTCTAGGCATCTGAACAACACTCCCAATGGATCCTTCCAATACAAAATTTCACCAACCAAGCAATACTTTATCGATTTGAGTTTTAATGCCCTCCCCTTGTTCTTTTCCATACCACTTGGAGGTTGTAGATTCTGCAAGAAAAATATAATGTTCGTGTACCAACTGCAATTTGCTAATGCAGGGCTGGCTTGAGCACCTCTGCTATTTAATTCAATCTGCTGCTTTTCTGAACATGAGCCAATGAAATTTACTCCCAACGCTGAGCAGTTTGATTCATCCAACAACTTGGCTAAACCCTGGCCCTTGAACAATTTGGTAGGCTTGATTTCTAAATCAAATTCAAGGATCTTAGCAATCCATTTGCTGCGTTTTTCGTCAATATCAGGCTGAATAAGAATTTATTTTACAACAATTGATGGAACATAAGCAATAACTCTTGAATGCAACACATAAAATCTGAAGGACTTAAGAGCTTTAACCAGTGCATAGGCTTGCTTATCCATAACGTCATATTTTAATTCTGCATCTCTCAAAGCCCGACTGAAAAAGGCAATGGGTTGCTCTAAGCATTCAGAGTTCTTCTGCAACAAAACTATTGCTACTGTATCAAAAGAGGCAAAATAAAAAATAAGAAAGTCCTTGGAGTAGTCTGGGCTAACTAGGACCGGGGCTTCCATCAAAGCTTTCTTTATTTGATCAAAAGAACTATGAGCCTCAACAGTCCACTTGATTTCATTATCTTTCCTCAACATGGTTGTGATATACTTAAGCAACTCATCAAAATTTGACACAAACCTTCTCAAGAAATTAACCTTTCCTAGAAAAGATTGAACCTCCTTTTTAGATCTAGGCAGTGCTAAGGTTAGTATGGCTTCAACCCTACTGGAATCATTCCTCACTCCTTCAGCTGACACGATATGCCCCAATAATTTTCCTTCTTTCATGGCAAACAATGACTTTTTTGGATTCAAAGAGAGGCCATTTTTTTTGCATTTTAAGAAAATATTTCTTAAATGATCACAATGCTCTTCATCAGATTGAGAGAACACGGTTATGTCATCTAAGTAGATAACATCAGACTTGTCCTTCTCTCCAATAAATGTTATGTCCATAGCTCGCTGAAAGGTCGCCCCCATGTTCATCAAACCAAAGGGCATCTTGGTGTAAATGAATGTACCCCAAGGACTGGTAAAAGTTGTCTTCTCGCTATCCTCTGGAAAAATAGAAATCTGGTTGTATCCAGAAAAACCATCAACCATAGACATCTGGGCTGCACCTGTCACCCTCTGTAATATATGCTCCATCTTGGGCAAAGGGTAATTATCCTTTTTAGAGCTTTTTTTCAAATTTCGGAAATCGACATAGAGTCTGATTTCTCCATTCGTTTTCCTCACAGGGACCAAATTAGCCACCCATTCAGAATATCTCAAAGGAACAATATTTTTTGCATCTAAAAGCTTTTTACCTCCTTCTCCATGACAGGCAATAACATAGGATTGATTTGCCTCAACTTTTGCCTGAAGGGCTTAGTCTCTTCTTTTAATGGAATCTTGTGCTCTATAATGTTTGTGTCATAAGTTCAGAGATCTTCATAAGTCCATGTGAATACATCAACAAACTCCTTCAACAATTTGGCATATTCTACCCTCTTCTCTCTTGATAGGCTGCTTGACAACTTCACATATTTTGGATCCTTCTCTACTCCCAAATTGCACTCAGTTATATCAACATCATCAGTAGACACTTTCCGTTTTACTGCCACATCATTTTCATCAAATAATTTTTCCAAAGGAACTAGTCCTTTTGGAATATGGTTGCTAGGTAGCTGCACGATATGATGATTAGCAATTCTATTAAGGAAAACATCAACATGTGGAGTAATTTCAGAATCAAGATCCCGGTCAATGTGTAATGCAGCAAATTCATCAACATACTCAAGAAATTTTTTAAGTTCTAAATCATCTTCAAACACCTTCCAATATTTAACATTGTCCAGTATAAAAGGCCTGTATTTGACTTCTACATCATACTTGAGTTTTTGTGGTATGGGTATTCTGAAATTTCTTGCTGATACAGCCAAAGAATCAGCCACAGAATTCTCTTCTCGTGGAATAAAAGAGATGTCATACTCAGAGAAAAAATTCTCCACTAGGTCCCATACTTCATTTCTATAAGATCTAAGTCTAGGGTGCTTAGTTTGGCAAAGGTTTTTGGTCTGATGGACTATCAATTCAGCATCTCCAAATACTGACAGTTTTTTAATCCCCATATCCTCTGCAGCTCTCAAGCCCAAAACAAGAACTTCATACTCTGCCACATTGTTGGTAGTTTCAAATTCTAGTTTGTATGACAAAGATATGGTCTCATGAGTTGGTGAGAAAAAGAGCACTCCAGCACCATCACCTTCCTTAGAAGAGGCTCCATCAAAGAACATCTTCCAAACAAAATTGGTTAGAGGAGGTTCTTCAGACAAGGTAGCAGACTTTTTTCTTATTTCAAGAGGAGTTTCAGGAGCATCAATGAGTTGCAAAATGCTAGACCCCAAATTGGTATCAAGAGAAAAAACTAGATGATTAGCAGGGTTTGCTTCATCACTAATAATGTAAGCTAGCTGGGCTTCTCTGTAAAGTCTTCTATGCTCCCCACCAAACACCGGGATAGTTGCATATGCAAGATACTAGTTATTTAAAATATGCAGAACAAAAATAAAATGCTAGAAATGGCAGAGTAACAATAAAATATCCAGCATAATCTTCACAATACACAGAATTGATATACGAAATAGCAATAGAAAAGCACTTTGATTAAGAAAGCAATGTTCACAGGCCTCTTCGAGGGGGCAACCTCCAGTCGAGCAGTGCTCTGTTACAATAATATCCAAGCTAGGGTTTTCATACCCTCGACTCTTATTTATACTAAATATGTCTAT
>JZKD02S0692039.1:127125-182277 GCA_000966675.3 Picea glauca
TAGGTCTTCTTACATCCGCCTTATTCTATTTTATTGAAAGGTCTTATTAATATTGACCTTTATTACATCCGAATACATTGATCTACCTATGTGCGGGTTAGGACCTTAACAGCATATGAGAGATCCATCTGCAAGGTTCCTCCAAGTCTTTTTATGCAATACATTAACAAGAGCATGCCAAACTTGGGAGGAACATCAGCCACCACAACATCCATAAGTATACTTTTCATGGGCAGTTGAAATAGAGTCATAACCATATCCTTAATGACCCCCGGACATTTTACTTTCCAAGAGTCAAAAGAATATAAGCCATGATAGGTTTTGGTGATTTCCAGTCCAAGTTCATCCATAACATATTTTGGCATAAGATTATGGGAGGCCCCTAAATCCAAAAGATAGTTATGTAGCACCTTGTCATGAATATTGAGAGAAGTATAGAAGGGAGGGGATGAGTCATCTCTGTCTTCTATCAAAAGGCCTAAAATCACAGCTGGTTTTTCATCTCGCAGATTTATTGAATTAGTGGAATTAGGAGAGGCATCAGGCTGTAACATTTTCGTCAGGTATTTTTTAAATTCTTCATTTTTTATCAATTCCAAAAATGGTACAAGGATCTTAATTTTTTGGATCTCATTCTCAAAACTGAAAGAGGGGGAAGGCTTCAAAATCTCTTTGGTTTAAGGAGGAGGATTTCTGATCAGAAGTTGTGGGTTTTGAGAATCTTTTTCCTTGTTGCGCATTGTCACAGTCTTGGAAGAATCTTCTTTCTGAACAAGCTGATTAGGGGCAACAATTTTTTCTTCATTCTTCTTAGATCTCAAATTATATCTACTAGCATTTTCCTTGGTTTTTTCTCCCTTGCTTAACTCATTAATTTGAATATCCATTAGAGATTTCTCATAAGAGGTTTGAGTCAAGTGTGGGGATGGGAATGTATGACCTAAACAGTGGATCTCAGAATCCACCTCTACCTCCTCTTCTTCTTCATCAACAACCAGATTATTTTGAAAAGGAGCTTGAATCCTCTGATCATCTCTCTCTCTCTGTTTCTGGGATCTCTAGGAAGGATTTGGGGAGAATTGTTGGGTCTCCTGAAATTAACTCTATTTTCAATGTTCTGAGCATTTATGTATGGTTGTCTTCCTTCTGATTTTAACTTCTTGATCTCAGTAGAAAGAGATTTTACTAATTTGGTCAACTCATCTACTTTTGAATGAACAACAGGAGAGTCAGAAGTGGAAGCTTCAATTCTGTTTTTCTCCTATCTCTGTCAAATTTTCCCCTAAGATTATCTGAAGAAATTATGTTGGATTCTACCTCTAAGGCAACATCCTGCATCTGAACTAAGGAAGGCGACCTTCTTAGATCTCAAATTATATCTACTAGCATTTTCCTTCATTTTTTCTCCCTTGCTTAACTCATTAATTTGAATATCCATTAGAGATTTCTCATAAGAGGTTTGAGTCAAGTGTGGGGATGGGAATGTATCACCTAAACAGTGGATCTCAGAATCCACCTCTACCTCCTCTTCTTCTTCATCAACAACTAGATTATTTTGAAAAGGAGCTTGAATCCTCTGATCATCTCTCTCTCTCTGTTTCTGGGATCTCTAGGAAGGATTTGGGGAGAATTGTTGGGTCTCCTGAAATTAACTCTATTTTCAGTGTTCTGAGCATTTATGTATGGTTGTCTTCCTTATGATTTTAACTTCTTGATCTCAGTAGAAAGATATTTTACTAATTTGGTCAACTCATCTACCTGTGAATGAACAACAGGAGAGTCAGAAGTGGAAGCTTCAACTCTGTTTTTCTCCTATCTCTGTCAGATTTTCCCCTAAGCTTATCTGAAGAAATTATGTTGGATTCTACCTCTAAGGCAACATCCTGCATATGAACTAAGGAAGGTGACCTTCTCTCCCTCAATAGATGGTTTCGGTGGGTTTGATATCATCAGGGATCTTCTTGTACATTTTGTTAAACCTTTTAGAAAAGTCAGAGACAGACTCTCGTTCTTTCCTTTTCAAAGATCCAAAGTCAATGATATAGTACAAAAAATCCTTTTTGTCACCCCAATGCCTCAAGAAGGCTTCATCCAATGCCTCAATACCCATGATGGATCCAGGGGCTAGACCCCTAAACCACTTCCTAGCTTCACCAAAAAGTATTTGGACGAAAACCCTCATCCAAACATTTTCATTTTCAATATTTTGGTTATCTGCATAGCTATAGAAAGAAACAAGATGTTCCTTAGTTGTTGTATCTTCTTCTCCAGTAAACTTGGGCATGTATTTCAAATAACCTCTAGGGGGAAGAGCATTCATTGGTTGAGGCAATACTAGAGGAGAATATCTTGCAGCCATTATGGCATCCATCCTATTTGAAGGGGGGTTAACAACTGCCATTTGATTTTGGATTCTAGGTGAACAAGCAGGAGAAGGAGACCTGGCTGTGTGTAGATTAGGAGAAGGAGAAAAGGATAAAGGGGAGATTTTAGTCTTCACAACAGCAGGTGGAGTCTTGGAAGAGGATGGTAAGGTCTAAGAAGGAGATGAAGTTCCTACTTCTTTGGCAGCTAAAGTTTTAATAGAGAGAGGTGTAGAAAAACCTAACGTAGGGAAATCTTCAAAACTATCAAGACTAAAACACTTCTCAATATCAGGGAAGGAGAATATATCAATTTTTTCTTCTTTCAATTCAGTTTCAAAGGTAGAGTATTCAACATGAAACTCTTCAAAATCTAGCCTTTTAGATAATTCAGTATAAGATAACTGAAGCTTACTTGATAAAACAGTTGGAGTATCAAGAGTGGAATCAGGAAACTGACCAGAAGCACTTGTGGTAGAAGCAGAAAAACCTTTTTTAGAAGCTTTTCCCTTCTTGATTATCTTCTCTAGGTCAGCCTCAGCTGGAACCAAAGGCAACTGTGGATTTGATCTCATATGTTTTCCTTTAGGCGCCAGAGTTGAATCAATGGAGTCACCAGGTGCAAGATCCAATCTTCAAAATACTAAGTCCCAATGCACCTTGAGAGCTAGTAAGCATTGTCATTCTATCCCAGGGAAAAGTATTCAAATCGTTCCCCAGCAGGGACGCCAAAAATGTTAACACTAGGAGTCACCTTCTGATTGCAAGGAAGGTAAGCCCAGTACCCATCAGATTATATGTGAAAGTATGAGTGTTTTTTGAAAGTTTGAAAGGAAAAACTCGAAATGATAATATCCTAACTTAGAAACAGGGCTAACATGTACCATCAAATAAGGTCTTGAGTAACTTCAACCAATAGTTTGGGAGTAAATGTGGATAGAAAGAAGACTTGAATGAGAGGAATGTAAGGGCTACTGCAAACATCAGGTCCATAAGAGCCTAAGGAAGAAACTTTCTTAAAACAAGATCTTCTTGAAATCATAAACTAAGGAGATAAATAAACACCTTGACAATAAAATGATCAATCATCCATCATATCATTACCACAATTATCCATATGAAACATTCAAATATGAACATTTAGCATTAGAAGCAGATAGTCTGAAATAGAAGCCGATTTCTATTAGTCAAAAAGTCTTAAGTCCAGTACACACTAGATCACAGTCACTTTATCCAAAATATTATAGTTTAGGGAGCCTTGCTCAACCATCCGAACCTACTAAAGCAATTGATCTATCTATTTATAACAAGAAAGGGAGGCACCAAATAGAGGTACGAGCTGACCTCTTTTCCTAAAAAATCTCTAAACATTTATTTATTCTAACAACTAAGATAACAACCTATGCTATAAAACAGGGAAGTTTTGGTGACTAATCCAATCATGCTTCTAACTACTTTGATCCTCTTTTGTTTCTCAACTCATTTTTTTCCATGTGTCCCTTTGGAGCGTGTAGTTGTCCTCTGGATGCCAACTACTACTTCTGTCATTTACTCCATCGTTAACTTATCCAAAATTGTTGGCCTAGTCTTCCTAGATACTTGGTGTTTGCTAGTAAACTTTGTTGTGTAGCAACTCTGGGTAGCGCACCTTAAAATGTAACAAGGAGAGAAGGTAGCACCTATAGGTAGCGCCTTTGTGCTATGTATGTGTGTAAACTGGCTCCCTGTCAAATATTATGCAGTGCCTATCATTGTGTTGCACCCATATACCAATTCGTCCCTCTGTGTAATATTACGCAGCATTTTACGTAGCGCCACTGTGTGCAGCTTCTATTCTTTGTAAGATATTATGCAGCGCCTATACGTAGCGCTACTTATGCTTTGTTTGCATACAACTTTGGGTATCATTGCCAGAATGCAACGTCTTTGAATCTAGGACATGTGCATAGCAGTTTGTGTCCTTCAAATTATGACAGATGCCTTGATTATACCATAGATAATGTCATTTACTACTGAGTGAAGCTAGCACTTTAGCAAAAACTGAGTAGTAAATGGAATTATCTATGATATAGTCAAGGCATCTGTCATAATTGGAAGGACACAAACTTCTCTACACATGTCCTAGATTCAAAGACGTTGCGTTCTAGAAATGATACCCAAAGCTATATGAAAACACAACATAAGTAGCGCTACGTGCAGGCATTGCGTAATATCTTACAGAGAACAGAAGCTGCACACAGTGGCGCTACGTAAAGCGTTGCGTAATATTACACAGAGGGAAGAATTGGTATATGGGTGTAACACAATGGCACTACCTATAGGCGCTGCATAATATTTGACAGGGAGCTAGTTTACACACATACACAGCACAGAGGCGCTACCTACAAGCGCTACCTTCTCTCCTTGTTACATTTTAAGGTGCGCTACCCATAATTGCTACATAAGGAAGTTTACCAGCAAACACCAGGGATCTAGGAAGACTAGGCCAACAATTTTTGATAAGTTAACGATGGAGTAAATGACAGAAGTAGCAGTTGGCATCCAGAGGACAACTACAGGCTCCAAAGGGACACATGGAAAAACAGGAGTTGAGCAGCAAAAGAGGATCAAAGAATTTAGAAGCATGATTGGATTAGTCACCAACAATTCCCTGTTTCATAGCATAGGTCGTTATCTTAGTTGTTAGAATAAATAAATGTTCAGAGATTTTTTAGGAAAAGAGGCCAACTCGTACCTCCAGTTGTTGCCTCCCTTTCTTGTTATAAATAGATAGATCAATTTCTTTAGCAGGTTCAGATGGTGGAGCAAGGCTCCCTAAACTGTAATATTTTGGATAAAGTGATTGTGATCTAGTGTGTACTGGACTTAAGACTTTTTGACTAATAGAAATCGGCTTATATTTCAGACTATCTACTTCTAAAGATAAATGTTCATATTTGAATGCTTCATATGGATAATTGTGGTAATGATATGATGGATGCTTGATCGTTTTATTGTCATGGTGTTTATTTAGCTCCTTAGTTTCTGATTTCAAGAAGATCTTGTTTTAAGAAACTTTCTTCCTTAGGCTCTTGTGGACCTGATGTTTATTGTAGCCCTTACATTCCTCTCATTCAAGTTTTATTTCTATCCACATTTACTCCCAAACTACTAGTTGAAGTTACTCAAGACCTTATTTGCTGGTACATGTTAGCCCTGTTTCTGAGTTAGCATATTATCATTTCAAGTTTTTCCATTCAACCTTTCAAAAAACACTCATACTTTCACATATAATATGATGGGTGCTGGGCTTACCTTCCTTGCAATCAGAAGGTGACTCCTAGTGCTAACACACTGCATCACATATCATCCTCTTTTCCTTGTTGTTAATCTTTTTGAACTCTACTAACAAGATGAGAGCAGTAGCAGGGGGAACATGAACAATTGCCTGAACTATGTCCCATAGTTCGAGGTCCTCCAAGACAAAGACAATCATGGCCTTCCAAGGAAACCAATTGCTAGCTCCAACTAGCCTATCCTCCACACACATATGAGATGTTGACATCACTGTTGATTTCACTCAAACTGATGCTGCAACTGCAAAGGAATGTTTCCTCACTCGTGTCAACACATGTGTGAAAAGAGGAAAATGAACATCGACCTCACTCCTAGCAATATAAGTGTGAAAAGAGGTCGTGAAAAATCAGCCTCACTCCTACCACGTAGGTGTGAAAAGAGACTGACTAAAATGTCCACAAACTGCTCTACAACCCTCCCCAAAAATATACCACGAAACTCACTCAATGGTTGTCCACAAAATCTGCCCAAAAGGTGTCTAAAACAGTCCAACAAGATGTTGTCTAAAACTCAACAAAAATAAGCCACCAAGGTCTAATACCATGAATATTTTACAGGTCCTAACAAACTGCCAAATAGTTCTATCTTTGACCTCAAGTTGGCTTTAAGTTTCAAGTGTCAAACAAAGGTTTGTTGTTGTTTTATAACAACAAACTGTTCAGGAACTTCTTCGTTGTTTTGTAATGGTTACATAGGACATTTAGGTTCTCTAGCATGTAGTTTTAGTCACCAAGATGTTAGCACATGCATACCAAAACATATGTAACACACCTAGATATCTTTACTGCTGAAAATATTGTTGTTCTAAACACTAGCATACATGAAAATGAACACATGTATTTTTGGTCAACATGACCCTAGATAAAACCCCCCCGGGGAAAACCAGTTTGGAATATGAGTGTATATATGTGGAGAATAAAAGGTGGAATACAAAAAGTACAATAAAGAGATAAACCTAATACAATAACATCTTGAACCAAGCTGCAACACAAGCCCAACTGAAGAAGATGCTCCCTAGGATGGTGCGACCTCCTCACAATGTTGTCTAGACCACTAAGCTGAAGCGCTCTACTGAATGAAATCTCCAATGGAGAAACCCTCCCACAATACTCTGATACTGAGTTGTAGCTATCCACTGAAACTAACCTTACTGCAATCTGAGCTCTGAAAGTCCTCCCTGCTATCAGTGCGCCCTCCTCCAAGCAAGAACTACTCCACAAAATAAATGAGGGTCTAAGCTATGTGGTTGCCTCCATGGATAGAAGTGCCCAAGATTTCCTCAACTCTAGCCTCCAACCTCATCCTCATACTCTCTCTCAAACTCTCCAAGTGAACAAATGAGTGACTGAGCTCTCCTTTGCCCTTTGCGCCCCTCTTGAGCTTCCATAAGGAAACCTAAAATATGGATGGTTGAGATCATCCTATCTCATGTCCAATCAAAGGTTGAGATCATCCCATAATAATCTCACTCTCAAACCCACTTCGGGTTAAGTTCCCTAAGTTCACTTTATGTCTTCTAATTCACACACAAAGTGAATTAATAGTCATTTAGGCTAAAGTGACCAAATTTCACATTTGACTTAAATCTCCTAATTCAAAGTGAAATTAGACATAAAGTACAAGGAACAAAGTACATAGTACTTCCCACATGTGTTTAGGATGTTGAAATATTGTAACTGCAAAGAGTATTCTTATTATTATTGATATATTATTCACAGGATCAATCCCCATTGTGGATTGATCGTGTCAGTTATTGTAATAGGACCAAATCCCCTTTTGCGGATTGGTCAAAAGACAATTATAATAGGAAGAATAAGAAGTCGGCCTCAATAGTTAAGAAAGAGACCCAAAAATATAATAAAGGTGGGTTTACCCACCCAGTTTGAGAACTCGGTCTTGCCAGTGAAGAGACACTTCACACATACCAGACTTGTATAAATAAAGGAGGCTAGCACCTCACTTAGACACAACTCTCTTGCTCAGTTTGAGAGACAAGTTATGATTTGTTACCCGCAAAGGAGAGAGAGAGAGGCACATATCTAGGAGAGGACTTTCTGTATTAGCATAAAATATCTCTTAGCATTGAATTGGTTATTTATATTAAGGAAATTTTGCTGGGTTTTCTTCCCCTAGAGAGTTTCCCATTATAAATGTTGTGTCTCTTGTGATTGTGTATTTCTCAGTGATCTTGGATTATGCTATTTTTACCTAATGAAATGCAAACATCTATAATAATGGCTTAAACATTAACATGGTATCAGATCCAAGCTGAAGGAAGCATCTTTCGCAAGAGAAAAACGTCACTGTTGTCGTACCTGCAAATTAGGGTTTTTCAAAAGTGAAGCTTTTCAGCCCTAAAATTATCTAGAAAGTTGTGCCCTCCCCTAAGGATCAATTTTGCATCATCAGCGCACCTTTTTAGTGGCTGGATCTCCCGAAAAGTGAAACCCTAGTTTCACAAAGTACCAGAAGTACCAGAAAACTAGTACCAAAAGTACTAGAAGTACCAGAGTACCAGAGGTACCAGAAGCACCAGTTCAGAAATCCACAGATCAGATTTGAAGGAGAAAAAGTTGGATTTTCTTAGATCCAAACACACCAGGCAGCTCGCCTCAGCCAAGCGCATCTCCTGGTCAGTTCATTTTTTTATTTTGAGCACTTTCATTTTTCGGTCATTTTCCTAGCTCCAGGTAAAGATGTCTACAAGCATTAAGCTTGTTGACAAGTTATAAGGAGTGGAAAACTTTCATGCCTGGAAGTATAGGATTGGCCTCATTCTTGAATAGAATGACCTAGCAAGATTTGTCAAATACGAAGTACCAAAACCTGACGATGCTGCAGAAAAGGCAAAGCATCAAAAGGACACCAAAAGGGCCAAAAGAATTATTGTTGATTCAATTAAAGACCACCTGATTCCTTGTGTGTCATAGAAGAAGACTTCAAAAGACATGTTTGATGCCTTGACTAGACTATATGAAGGAAAGAACATAAACTGGAAAATTAATCTTAGAACTCAACTAAAGAATACAAGGATGCAGAAAGGAGAAATGATTCAGGAATACTTCTCCAGAATCTCATAATTCAAAGAACAACTAGAAGCTATTGGAGATACCATAGATGAAGACGAACTCATAATGACATCCCTAAATGGTCTCACAAGACCTTGGGATGATTTCATCCAGACGATATGTTCTAGAAAGGAGAAACTGAAGTTCGATAGCCTATGGGAAGAATGCATCCAAGAAGAAACAAGAGTAACAAATCGGGAAGCGTTACTAGGAAGGGATGATGATCAAGCCCTAGCCACCCACACCAAAGGAGGAAGGAAGAAACCCTAATTCTATAAGGAGACTCATAAAGAGCCTCAATAATCAAATAAATTCAATCATAAAGAATCTCATCCAAGGAGATTTCAGAAGAAAGGATAACAAAAGGAAAGAGACTACTCATCTGTACAATGCTATCATTGTGACAAGATGGGACACATTGTGAAGTTTTTTCCAGCCAAACGAGAAGAATACAAGAGAAAACAAAAGAGGTTCCATGCCCATGTAGTCAAAGATGAAGAGCCACCCACAAAGATGATAAGATAAGAGATCAAAGACCATGTGTTGATATCGACCCTCTCAGGATCTGTAACACCTGGAGAGGACACTTGGCTTATTGATAGTTGTGAATCCAAGCACATGATGGGACAAAGAAACATTCTCTCTTGTATCTCAGAGAAGAAGTTTTCTCAGAAAATGACACTTGGAGATGATTACCAATATCCCATCAAGGGAGTGGGAGAATCAAACCATAAACTGAATTCAGGGAATTCACTAAAGATGAAGGACGTACTATATGTACCAGGCTTGAAGAAGAACCTACTCTCCATTTCAGCCTTAGAAAAGAAAGGCTTCAGAGTTGCCTTTATAGATGGAGAAGTTCTTATGTGGGCTAAGGGAGAAACCTTAAATGTAGAAATCATCATTGGTAATGAAGAAAATGGCTTGTATAAATTAAAGGGTCACTCAGAGGCTGCTATGACCCATGCCATTGAAAACTCATGTGAACTTTGGCATATAATATTAGCCCACATCAACTACAAAGCACTACCATACATATGCAAAGCGGTCACAGGTTTACCAGAACTCAAAGGTGACCATAAAGGTGTATGCAATGGATGTGCACAAGGGAAGAATATCAAGAACCCTTTTCCGAAGTGGGACAGAAAGATAGGAGGAGTCCTAGAACTCATCCATTCAGATGTGTGTGGCCCAATTCCATCATCCTCCATTAGCGGGTATGTATATTATGTATCATTCATTGATGATTACCCTCGTAAAACCTAGATATATTTCTTGAAGACTAAAGATGAAGTGTTCAGTAAGTTCAAGGAATTCAAAGCCTTGATAGAGAACTTTTCTGAAAGAAAGATCAAGATACTCAGGTTAGATAATGGAGGAGAATATACCTCAAAAGAGTTTGTGAACTTCTGCAAAGATGTTGGAATCAAGAGGGAACTCACTACACCCTATAATCCTCAACAAAATGGTGTAGCTGAACGAAAGAACAGAACCATACTGGAAGGTATGAAGAGTATGATCCATGATCAAGATCTTCCTATGTGCTTATGGGCAGAAGCAACAATGGCAGCTTTTTAAGTGCAGAACTGATTATCCCATAGTGCACTTGGGCTCAAGACACTGGAAGAGATGTTCACCGGAAATAAGCCAGAGGTAAGACATCTCAAAATATTTGGTTGTCCAGTGTTTATTCATATACCTAAAGAAAAGAGAAACAAGTTGGACCCTTCAGGAAAGAAGGGAGTATTTGTGGGATACTGTGAGGTCTCCAAGGTCTTCAGAATCTATATACCAGGTCAACATCACATTGCGATCAGCAGGGATGTGACCTTTGATGAAGATGCAGCGCTCAAGAAATCTAAAATATGCCAGCTTGAAGAGGTATGTGAAGAGGAATTTGTAATCCCCATACTGCAATGAGGGAGGTTCCCAGAGCTGTAGAATTAGTGAGGGAAGTTGTAACTGCCCCTGATGAGGAACTTCTAGAAGACCATGATATATTAGAAGTGAAAGAACCTCCTCAAATGACGATCCTCCATAAAAGAAAGCCAACTTGGGCTAGAGAGCTTATTCAAGATGGAGAAAAGTATGGTGTTCCCGAAGGAACTACGAGACAGGTGAAAATACCAAATCCATTCTCCAGTTATACGACTTTGATGTGTGACCTCCTAGAAGAGGAGCCCACCTGCTTTTAAGAAGCCATTCAGAGAAAAGATGGGCAGATGCCATGACAGAGGAACACCAATCCATAATGAAGAACAGAGTATGGTAAATATTTCCCAGACCGAAGGATAAAGATGTGGTATCCTCTAGATGACTCTTCAAAATAAAACATGCTGCTGATGGAAGTATTGAGAAGTATAAAGCAAGATTTGTCGCTCGTGGATTTTTCCAGAATGAAGGCATTGACTATGAAGAGAAATTTGCTCCTGTGGCCAGACACACTTCGATCAGGACCATCATAGCTCTTGCAGCGAAGATGAAGTGGAAGTTGCAGCAGATGGACATGAAGACAGCTTTCCTAAATGGTGTCATCGAAGAGGAAGTGTATATAGAGCAACCTCAAGGATTTGAGGTTGAAGACAGGAGGTCTCATGTCTGCAAATTGAAGAAAGCCTTATACGGATTGAAGCAAGCTCCTAAAGCTTGGTATGGTCGTATAGACAGTTTCTTAACGAGCTTAGGCTTTACCAAGAGTAAAGAAGACTCAAATATCTACTTCAAAATTATGATTAATGAGCCAGTAATATTACTGCTATATGTGGATGACTTATTCTTAATTGGAGAAGAAAATCTCATCGCTGAATGTAAAAAGAGACTTGCCTCGGAATTTGAAATGAAAGACCTTGACCTAATGCATTATTTCTTAGGTCTTGAGGTATGGCAGAGTCCTGAGAGGATCTTCCTTAACCAAGGGAAGTACACGGTCAAAATCTTAAAGAGATTCAACATGCTAGAATGCAAGCCCATGAATACACCCATGGAAGCGAAGCTATCATCAAATTTCATTGATGCCACACTGTATAGGCAGATTATTGGATCGTTGATGTACCTGACGAACACCAGACTAGACATTTGTTTTTCTATGAACACCTTGACTCAGTTTCTTGTAGAACCCAGACGTGTTCATTTAGTGGCTGAAAAACATGTGATGAGGTACCTCAATGGTACAATAGATTATGGTCTTAGCTATGATGGAGATCATAATTTCACATTGAGTGGATATACTGATGCAGATTGGGCAGGAAGTATTTCTAACAGGAAAAGCACTTTGGGATGTTGTTTCAGTTTGGGATCATCTATGATCTCATGGTAGAAAAGGAAGAAATCTAGTATTTCTCTCATCACAGCGGAAGAAGAATACATTGTTGCATGTTTTGCTAGCTGTGAAGCTATATGGCTTCGAAATTTTCTAACCGGCCTATTTGACTTGGAGATGAGAGAAACCATGATTATACATGACAACTAGAGCTGCATAAAGATGACAGAGAATCATGTATTCCACGACAGGTCGAAGCACATAGATATCCGCTATCATTATATCCGCGACATGGTACAGAGAGGAGCCTTGAAGCTCCAGTACATTAGCATGGATGAACAGGTTGCTGACGTATTGACCAAGCCCCTATTGTGTGTGAAGTTTGAGTACTTCCGAGATAAGCTTGGCATAGTCTGAAAGGACATTCCTCGAAAGGGGTAGTAGTTGTTGTGATGAGATATTCCCTACTTCCGACCTTGTGGTTGTGACATAAAGCAGGAAGTGCATCTTGCTTTTGACCCAGTTGTCAGACGTAAAGCAAGATGAGATGATGTTCCTTGCTTCTGACCCAGTTGTCAGATGTAAAGCAAGATGAGATGATGTTCCTTGCTTCTGACCTAGCTGTCAGATGTAAAGCAAGATGAGATGATGTTCCTTGCTTCTGAACTAGTTGTCAGATGTAAAGCAAGATGTGTTGTTCCTTGCTTCTGACCTAGTTGTCAAACGTAAAGAAAGATGAGATGTGTTCCTTGCTTCTGACTGAGTTGTTAGACGTAAAGCAAGATAAGATGTGTACCTTTCTTCTAACCCAGTTGTCAAACGTAAAGCAAGATGATGTGATGAGACTAGCACTGAGCTTCCGGCTGGCTAGCTGTGACGTAAAGCCAATATAGTATCCTACTTCTGACCGGATGGTTGTGACGTAAAGCAAGACGAGTATCTTGCTTCCATCTTGAGTGTTATGACGTAAAGCAAGATGATGAGATGAGACTGGTACTATGATTCCATCCTAATAGTTGTGACGTAAATCCAGTCTAGTATCTTGCTTCCAGCTTGAGTGCTATGACATAAAGCAAGACATTGAGATGAGACAAGTACTAAGCTTCCAGCTTGACAGCTGTGATGTAAATCCAGACTTGTATTATGACGAGATAGCCTTGTGTTGTGATGATGATGATGTATCAGTTTTTATACTAATACATATTGATGCAGATGATGATGGCATTCCTTTGAGAATGATGATGTTGTCGATGAAGAAAACTTCTGATGATTTATATATACGCTAGCCAAGATGATATTGATGATGTTGTCCTCCCACTTGATGTTGTTGATCATGTTGTCCTCTCTCTCTCGCATGATGCTACTGAAGAATACCCTTCTTGTTAAGGGGGAGTGTTGAAATATTGCAACTGCAAAGAGTATTCTTATTATTATTGATATATTATCCATAGGATCAATCCCCATTGTGGATTGATCGTGTTGGTTATTGTAATAGGACCAAATCCCCTTTTGCGGATTGGTCAAAAGAAAATTATAATAGGTAGAATAAGAAGTCAGCGCCAGCAGTTAATAAAGAGACCCAAAAATATAATAAAGGTGGGTTTACCCACCCAGTTTGAGAAGTCGGCCCTTCCAGTGAAGAGACACTTCACACGTGCCAGACTTGTATAAATAAAGGAGGCTATCACCTCACTTAGACACAACTCACTTACTCAGTTTGAGAGACAAGTTCTGATCTGTTACCGACAAAGGAGAGAGAGAGTGGCGCATATCTAGGAGAGGACTTTCTATATTAGCATAAAATATCTCTTGGCATTGTATTGGCTATTTATATTAAGGAAGTTTTGTTGGGTTTTCTTCCCCTAGAGGGTTTCCCAGGGTAAATGCTATGTCTCTTGTGATTGTGTAGTTCTTAGTGATCTTGGATTAAGCTATTGTTATCCAATGAAATGCAAACATCTATAATAATGGCTTAAAAATTAACATTGGAGCTCACAAACACATGAGGAACACTTCCCAAGGTACATAATCTCAACATTAATCGCACCTAGCCACCTCACATGGCGTAGGAAAGACTATGATCATATCCCCAAGGCTACATCATGGTCCAAGACCATGCTACAAGTCTTATTCACACCTAGCCACCTCACATGGCATAGGCAAGACTTGTACCAGGCTGTACATTACTCCCTCAATCACCTCACATGACTGATATGAGAAACCCTTGGCAAAAGGGGAACCTTGCTGGAGGAGAAACATCACACCTCCCTCTCAATGATGGTGGACATTCTGCATCATGCCAAGCTTGCCTATGAAATACTCATACTTCACTGTAGACAGAGGCTTGGTGAGAATGTTCGTTATCTGCTCACCTTTGAATATGTACTAGAGCACCACAACTCCTCTCTACACTATGTCTCAGATGTAATGGTATTTTATATCTATATGCTTTGACTTGTCATGAAATACTAGATTCTCTAAAAGATTCACACAACTTGACTATCACAGTATATCAAAGTTGGCTCCAACTCTAGATTAAATAACCATGCAAGCAACTTCTGAAGCCACATTGATTCACAGCTTGCAACACTGGCTACAATATACTCTGCCTCTGTTGTACTGAGTGTCACTGACGTATGTTTACTGCAAAACCATGAGATCATACCTGATCCTGAATTTAAGAAACATCCTGATGTGATTTTCCTGTACACTGCACTCTCCGCCCAGTCAGAGTCTGTATAACCTTGCAACTCTACTACACCATCCGAGACATATCCGAGTCCATATCCAACCATACCATGTAGGTACCTCAACACTTGCTTTGCTGCTATCCAATGTACATGTCTAGGCTCAACCATGTATTGAATCAGTGTGTTCACTACAAAGCATATATCCGACCTGGTATTAACCAGGTACATCAAGGATCCGATCAACTATATATACATCATGGGATAAACCAAATATGAAGATTAATCACTCAGTAGCTTTAGATTCATAACCATAGGTGTGGACATGGACTTGTAGTCCATCATCTTAAATCTCTGCAGGATATCAAATGTATATTTTCCTTGGCTAAGGAAAATATCATCTGGTCTCTACAACACTTCTAATCCCATCAAATCTAGATCCTTCATTTCGAACTCTAAAGTGAGTTCCCTCTTGCACCCATCTATGAGCTTCTCATCCCTTGTAAGAAACATGCCATTCAATATCAATGGGCAACCATCCCCAAGCTCATCAAATAACTGTGTATTCTGGCATACCATGCCCTAGGTGCCTGCTTAAGCCCATACAAAGCTTTCTTCAATTTGTAGACATGAGACTCCTTCTCATGTATCTTGTGGCTGCTCTATGTACACTTCTTTTGGCTATTGGAGCAAGTGTCTCGTCATAATCTTCTCCTTCTTTTTGAGAGAATATTATAGCCACAAATCCTACTTTGTACTTCTCTATGCTGCCATCTGCAACATACTTGATCTTGTAGATACACTTGGAAGTCACCACTGACTTCCCTCCAGAACCACTTTTCACACATCATCATATCATCCTTCCACACTAGATGCTTTGCAGCTTCCTCATAAGTTTAAGGTTTTGAATCAATGATGTTCCTCATCAACGCCACATAGAAGGAAAACTTGTGTGGTCTCTTTCTCTCTCTCGAATTGAGGAAAAATCCATATCCCATTCCTTCTGACTGGTTGCCTCCTATGTCACTGTAACAAAATCTACTCAAACAAGGGAATCCTTCCAGGAGGTCTCATATATCCTTGAAGTCTCTGAAGCTTTGATATAACCTCCTCAACTCATGGCACCTGTCTGTCAGTCCTGGAAGACGTCTCTTTCTCCCACCTGAATCTGAAGGGGAACTTCCTATGAATGATTTGGTCTTCCTCTGAGTCAACTGAATCTCTATGACATTAGGTTCACTTTGATTCTGCATGCTCCCTCTGAATCTTGACTCCCTATGAGTCCATATAATTATGGATCCATCTTCTCCCTCTGCATTTGCTGACCTCCTCTGAAATCTGATCTCCTATGGATTATACTGGGAGGATACTCCTCCCTACTGGATCTTGAGGGATGAATCCCTCTAAACTCTGGCTCCTTTTTAGATGGTACTTGGTGGGGCCACTTACCTCACCACTAGTGGAGCAATCTCCTCCTCCTCATGATATGGATCATTAGTGCCATATATCTGCAAAGTATCATGAGATAATGTTGGTCTCTTCCTGGTCACTGCAACGATTCTGGGTAAGCCCTTTTGTCTCTACCAACTCTTTCTGATGATTTGAAGAGTGATCAACTAAACTAGAGGGATCTATATGGTCATCTCAAAGCCTTCTACTCCCTACAATCAATCTCCATATGAGATACTTTATATCCTGTAAAAGTACCCTTCTTGCTAGAAGGTTCTGACTTCGTCCTCTTCTCCTTCGTTACATGGATGTGTACGGTCATGTATGCAATTTTATGTTTGGATAGTTTGTTCCATGTCTCAGCTAGAGACCATCTAATATGTTTCCTCCTGCAGCCATCATTATAGCTCCCTCTTAGCGCTATCACCTGTGACCTGAAGTCTAGTTGATGTTGTTCCATTTGAGTTGTTATATACTATAGAAGACATTATCACTACTGCCTCCAACTCTTGGGCTTCCTTTGAGTGCACTTGATCTCAGATACCTTTGGATCTACTTTCACTGTTTGGACAAAGGTCCTATTTCTTGCAAATAATCTCATATTATATACAAGTGTACCATCCAACTTGTCTTTTGAAGCATTACATTAACAAGAAATTAGAAATTTGAATCAGAAGGTTCAATGTCCAGGAAAATGTAAACAAGCCTAAAACCCTAAATATTCAACTTTGATAGAAAGTTAATTTGAAAGACGCAACAGGTGCACTAGGGAAAGGTGATCTGATCTATGCTAAAATTTGTCCCAATCAACTTTATAATAAGTGCTCAATTATCTTGACAAGTTTAGGTCTGTGCAATGACAAACCGCAGTGACAAATATCACAATCTTCCTTCCAGTGGTTAGATTGTTTTGAAGGAAACCTTCTTTGATACCGTGTTAGATTTTTATTAGTTTAGTTAACATTAGATTTACTATAGAATTTTTATCTTATTTTAATAATCAATAACCATATATTGAAATATATAAGCAACAAATAAACAAACACAATGAGACACAAAGATTTGTTCTGGGAAAACCCCAAACTCGGGGAAAAACCAAGTCAAATTTTCTTAGAGAGAATCTTTCTAATATTCCAATACAACCATGAACAAGCTCTTTTCACAAGAGCAAACCAACAATGAAGAAACCCTAACAAATACTTATATTTTCTTCTTGTCAAACCCTAGTGAGGGTAGACAAATGAGTCACCACAGAACTAGTGCAAGATAGGTGCATCACTAGAGAAAGATAACGCACCACATAATTGGCACAACTGGTAACTGGAAACTGCAACTGCAACTACAACTGCTACTGCAACTGTAACTTCTATTGAAGCTGCAACTGCTACTGCTACTGACACTAAGCAACTGGGCAACACCACATAATCTTAGCGCAACTCTTTGAGAGGTAGCGCACAAGAGAAACCGTCAAGATCCAGCAAGAATATCCTTCCTCAAGTAGGGCACACTCTCCAAGAGAACCAAAAACCATAAATAATGAAAATGTTGCAATTGCCTAGTGTGCACTGCAAAAGGAGAACTGTGTGTCTGTATAAATGAAATGATCCAACCCTATATTTATACTAATCTGGGCACCTGCTTGGGGCCGAATTGTTATTATCGGTCTTCATATTTACTTTATTATTTCTGTGGGCCGACTTCTCTTCCTAAAAATTATATTTCCACTTAAATTATTTCTTGTGGGTTGACTTCTCTTATGTGGTCTTCTATTTCACTTTATTCTTTTCTGAGGTGTTCTTGAACTATTCAATGGTCTTCCTTTGACTTCTAGAATCTTATTCTTCTCTAAGAAAATTTTTCCAAGAGGGAATACCTCCCGCAGCTACCAAAACATCAACAAATCTAATTCCTTTCTCCAACGCACAAGATCTTCACGCTCCAATACCAATTGATGTGGGGAATCACCCCCTTTAACCTGTAAAAACTCATTTAAAACCAAACACCTGAGGATTATGACCCCAAGCCCATACAACCAAGGGCTTAAATCTATGCCAAAATGATGTACACGAGGTCAACTTTAAACCCCATTAACTCCCTTTCTTAAACCTCCTCCTTAACCAACTTTAATTGTCTTCGATTAAACTGCTACAGTTAACTGGCCATTGGAACCACTGAGCCACTAGATTAATACTTGCACATCGACACCCACACTTAATTTCTGGTCCGGTTGAAAGTCTGTCAACCGACCACCATGTCACCGGCCCATCGGTCCACCAGAAATTGGAACTCTTATGCTTCACCCTTTGGTGGCTAACCCCGGTTCGGTTACACTGGCCACCATGTATCCTTCTCTAACATTTTGTATTGGTTGTGGGTCCGGTTCAGTTTAACCAACCACTGGACACCAGGCATAAAGAGACATCGAAACACTTTACGCTGGTCCCTTTCGAAGGAGTAAGAGCCATTCTGGTCAATCACTCTCAATTGTCTATCTTTACCATGGTCAATGGCCAGATCTCCTTCGTCTTCTAGAACGCTTTTGATCATTGATCCTTTAATGATCAAGGGTCTACAATTTGCCACGTTGTCATATTTACAACTCATCGATATCGATGCTTTGAAGATTCATTCTTTGTAGTCTTCGTCAGATCGACACTCCTTAACAAAATTCATAGAAACTTCATTCCTCAATCTCACTTCTCTCTCAATCTCGTTCATCTACAACGAGACTATGTCCTTTGATTCTCCTTTACACAGACTCACCTTTCATTATAGCACTTATACATGTCTTACACTCACATATGCATGTCATCTAAATTCATTAGGGTTTCAACTGTCTCCCACATTCGCTTCATCCTCATTTGTGATTCATATTTACAGGGTTTATAAACACACATAACCCTGGTTACTCGTTCATTTAACCTTTCACACATTGACACGAGATCTCAAAAAGGAGTTTATAGATCAGACGAAAGCTTAAGAGAATGCTCCATTAAAATAAAGTTTGTACATGGTTTCTATAACTCATAAAACCTTCTACATCTACTGGCTCGATTTCACTCTATTTGTCCCCCCTTCTTCGTGCCTGAAGGCTTACATATTTATGTGAAAGATAAACTTCTAGACCACCAAAACAGATCCCTAAAATCTTGTAACTAATTACAACAATAGCATTCCTCTATCAACTATATTGACCACTTCTCTATTCTTGATTATATACATACTAGGATCAATAATATCGAATCCTCTATACTTCATAAAATCCACACTAACCCAACTAATCGCTTGAATAATCCATTTACATGATAATTAGGGGAAAAAAATCCCTTTCTTCCTATTCTTCTAGAATCTAATTACAAACTTAGGAAAATACAATAATTTCATTAAGGGAACCCACTCCCTTTGTGTTGCGCCTCTTTTTCCACCTAGATAAGAAAAACATAGGTGCTTACAAGTTTAGTTAAGTTTGTTAAGCAAGATAGCTCTAAAGGAAAAGGGTTAGATAAAGAAATATAAAAGAACAACTAAGAATTAAACTAAGAAATAAAATAACAACTAAACTATTTGAGCATAAGGACATAAGAACAAAAGACAATAAGACTCATGTCACCAATGGTAAGGTTTATATTAGTGAAAGAAAACGCCAAGAAGAAAGAGGACTATGAGTCCCTTCTTCCTCCAAGGGAGGCCTCTTGGACCCCCACAAATAAGCTCCTCTTACAACTTTTAATGAAATGATGAAAGAATCCCAAGCTAATCCACTCAAGAGGTGAGATGGATTGCCCAATGTAATGGTGCTAGTATGCTCTTGATGAGAATAGAGGATTCCTCAAGAGAATAGCAGCAGCATAACTTTGCTAATGAATTCCTTGAAAATGAAGTGCACCCATGGCCTTGTTTTATAGCACCTCTTTGAGGTATTGTACAACCATCTTGTAGTGTGAAAAGGGGCTATTTAGGGTATTTTTAGGTCTTTGTCCAGCCACCCAACCAGATTAAGTCGAGATCTGAGTGTCAAATCAACTTGCAAGTTGAACCAGAAGTGGGTGGGAGGCCAACCACTCACATAAATGTGTCATTCTCACATGTGCACGGCTTTTAGCGACCACAGTCGTGCATCGTGCGCATGTTCACTTTTCTTGTGTTTCTAGATAGCGCATGTGTGCACGTGCCCTGTGTAGTCATAGCACACTTGAATTTTATCATTGGTTGTATAGTTCTAGACCTTTTGGAAATTATTTTGTGGTGATTTTTGGTCCATGGGTGACCTCATAACTATTTGTCGATGTTGGATTCTTGTAATCATTTGCAGACGATATTTCAATGATAGCAGATGCCCCCTGATGGATGAGGTTAGGAGCATACGTATAGCCGAAATTCATCAATGTTTCTTCTACTGAGAGTGTTGTTGTAAGAGAGAGTGATAGTGAGGGCATCAAGAGTTACCCGTTGGAGAGAGAAAGGAACCGGTAGGACCCAACCTTCCATAAGGTGTGTAAAAATACATTGTGTACAAACGAGGTGAGCATGCCCCATGCTCGTGTTATGTAACTCGAAAAAGTACAGTAACTGAAACTGTATGTTGATGGAGATCACTGCAGCACCCTCCAGGGTGGTTTTGATAAAGGCAGAGGACAAGTCGGATGAGAAACATACTCTGAAGAGTAGGAAAGGATACCTGTAAGAAGTATCACGGATGTTGTGGGCATTGATAGCCCAGCCAAGTTCAGAGGTCTTCGGCGAATATAAGAAAAAAATGCAATAGTCGCAAAGTAAGACCCACCGTAACATGAGAAAGTGTTGAATTTGAATGCTATGGGGGTCAACGACAGCAGGGAGCAATTGTGGTTTTCCCTGTGCCATTCGAGACCTCTCATTGGAAAGGTAATGAGAGTCAAGATACTGTCACCCTTCTGGAAACTGTGTTGATGTCGACAAAAAGGGGGACGCGAGTCCAAGAAGCAAAGGGCTTCGTGAAATCTACGAGATGAAGTGAGGAGTGGAGGAGCTACATAGACGAAGTCAAGATGTATGAAGACTCAAAACTTCCCTTGGTTGGGGGAATATGTAAAGTATAAGTGGTCGCAACCGTTCAACTGGGTCGAGTGTCAGGGGGATGACAAGACGGGGGATAAGTTGTGCCAGAGGCGGGACAAAGTGGACAAACTCAGAGAGCCGAGGTAAGTGGCCTGTGGGATACTCAGAGTATATGGATGATGTCAACAGGAGTAGATGATAAGGAGTGACCCAACCATGGGTGACATGGGTTGCGTTTTCCAAAAAAGGTAAAAAGGTCGTCAAAGGTGACAACAAAGAGATATGTAAATGCAGGAAACAAAGGCTTCTTTTACAATGAATAAGGAATCATTTGAGAGGAGTGTACAAATACAAAAACAGGTGCCCCAATGTAATATGGTTGAGCCGGTGAGGGCACAATTTGGGTGGAGGATTGGTGGGGGTTGGGGGGCCCATGGGTGGGTTTATATATGAGGTAGATGAAATGGAGGGAAATTTGTAGATGGGCAAACTGATAGTGGATGAAATGGAGGGTTCATGATACTGCAGAGGTGCAGTCAAAATAGAACCTTGAAGAGATAATCTGGGAGTCCAGTGGGAAAGCTAGCAAAATGAGGAGAAGGAGTATGTGGCTGATTCATGACATGATGTAAGACTATCAGGACTCCCATCCCTAAAGGGTTGAAAAACAACATGAGTGTCGAAGTGCCAAAGGGTGCTTATGAATGGGACAACTCATGTGGGGGAGAGTGCTACCAGGTGATAGTACCTGAGATGCAATGGAGGTGTCGGTACTGCAGAGCCAGAGAGGAGGATCTTAAAGGAAAATCTCAGAGGGTGTGACTAGAGATGCAATTGCAATTCAGAGGGAATGATTACATGCTAATGTTGATGATATACCTGAAGGGGTTGCGTTGAGTTATGATGACCGAGTACCTGCACACATGAAAACCAAATACCCGATGTGAACAATATCTGAAGAGAATCGAACATACAAGCATATATGTGATAATTTTGAACATGAGCATGCGTACCTGGTTGGGGTATGACAAAATGGCACCCCGGGGGCTAAGGATTAAAAATGGCCTGGGGACTGTCTTGATGTAGATGATGGGATGTTGATCCCGTGGCTGAAGATGGATCGCAAAAGGGACACCCAGAGTGCCCGGAATGGTGTTTGGAAGTTTGGCGGAAAGGCCTTTATATACCTAATGTAGAATGGCTATGCTTAGGCGTAAAATTTCTTTAAGTATAACCCATTGATAGGATCTTTGAGAGAGAGGCGTTCGAGTGAGGCTAGGATGTAGGTGCCTTTGGTGAGGCAATGTTGGATAATGTAGGGGCCATGCCATAGTGACTTGAATTTGCCATGACCGAGGGTATCATGAGCGATGTCGTATGCAAGGACGAGGTCACCTTCGTGAAATGAGCGAAAGTTGACATGGCGATCAAAGGTGGCCTTTGACCATTTTTTGGCTACCTCATTGTTCTGTAATGAAGATTGGTGATCTTCATCCAGGGACTCTAAGTTCAGCAAGCGCTGCTCCATTGGAGAAATGTCGGGTAATAGCTCAATTGCGGTGCGTAAGGTGGGAATTTCGCACTCGGTAGGAAGAGTGGCCTCTATCCCATGGAATAACTGAAATGGTGTGAAACCAGTGGTCATTTTCATGGTCGTCTGGTAAGCCCATAGCGCGGAAAACAACATATGATGCCAATTGGTCTTATATTTGTTAATCGTGCATTGCAACAAGGTCTTGAGGACCTTGTTGACTACTTCGACCTATCCATTATATTGAGGGTAATATGGTGAGGCAAACTCATGGGAGAATCCCAACCAAGATGAGAGTTCGAAAAAAATCTCATTCTCGAAATGTTTCCCGTGATCGGAAACAAGTTGGAGTGGCACTCGGAAGCGAGATATGATGTGATTAAAGAAAAAGCATGTTGCCATGTCAGTGGTGTTGTTGAAGGTGGGCATGGCTTCAACCCATATTGTGAAGTAATCAACTGTGACAACAATGTATTTGTGTTCGTTGCTGGATGGGGGATTACAAGTCATGTAATTGATGCCCCATTTACAGAAGGAGCCTGCATTAATGACTAGGTGGAGAAGAGCAGGTGGTGCTCATGCTTTGTTGGCGTAAAGTTGACATTTGTCGCATCGCTTCACGGTGTGAATGCAATCATGAAACAATGTCGACTAAAAATAACCTGCTTGTATGATTTTCTGAGCAGTAGACATTCCTGAAAGATGGCCCCTGCATGCGCCGCTATGGCAGTCCTTCAAGACTCTATTGGCCTCGTCAATAGTCAAGCATCAACGAAGTATGGTGTCGACCCCTCATGGATATAAGATATATCTGATGAGGAGATAGCGGGGGGCCTGGTGGCAAATACGACGGCGATCATCCCGTGAGAGGTGGTTACTGAACTTTTGGGTTCGGAGGTAGACGAGGAGATCACCGTACCAAGGATCATCTGAAGTGATATAAAAGAGATGTTCATTGGGGAAGCTGGTATTGATGGGGCACTGGTAATATCAGAGGGGAAGGTCGTGACAAGTTCGGCGAGGATGAGAGCTTTCATTCTCTTGGGTGTTGAAAATTCAAGATCATACTCCTGAAGGATAATGATCCATCAGGCAAATTTGCCATTAATTTGTCGATGACTAAGAAAGTATTGCATAGGGTTGGAATCTACTACGACTTTAGTTGTGTGAAGAAGAATGTAATGGCGCAGTTTCTAGACTACGAGAATGACTGCAAGGGATAGCTTCTCTTCATGATTGTACTTCAGGGGTGGCCTTGAGAGATTTTTACTAATGTAGTAAATGGCATGCTCACAATCGTCATCGCCGATTTGAACGAGAACTCCTGCTACTGATACAGCTGAGGCGAATATGTAGAGGATATAGTCGTGATTGTAGTCAGGTGCACTAATTAAAGGGGCATTGGAGAGCACCATTTTAAGATCATCAAACACTTTTTGGGCATGTTCATCCCAATAAAATGGGATTTCATGGCGTAGTAAGCGAAGGAAACCGTGTGCTCGAGTGGCATAGTCTGGAACAAATCTCCGTAGAAAGTTAGCTTTTCCTTGTAGGCTCTGGAGTTGATGTAAATTATGTGGGGCTAGAATTTCTGTGATGGCTTGGACTTTGAGGGGGTCCACGATTATACTAATTTGGGAAACAATGAATCCGAGGAGGCGTCCGGCAGTGATGCAGAACACACACTTGAGGGGGTTCAAGCGGATGTTGTACTGATGACAGTGTTGGAAGATGATTCGTAAATCTTCAAGATGTTGGGTGCATTTTTTGGATTGAGCTGTAAGATCGTCCAAGTATGCGAGGATGATATGAGACAGATCGTGAAAAATGTATGTCATAGCCCGTTGGAAAGTTGCGCCAACATTCTTTAGGCCAAAAGGCATGACACGATAAGAAAAATTACCCCAAGGGGTGGTAAATGTGGTTTTGTATTGATCAGATGGGTGGATTTGGATTTGATTGTAACCAGAGAAACCGTCCATGAAGGATAGAGCCTCATGGCCTGCGCAGTCGTTGATAATTTGATCGACGAAAGGCGTTGGAAAGTTGTCCTTATGGCATGCGTGATTGAGATCGCAAAAGTCCGTGCATACACGGATAGTGCCCTATTTTTTGTTAACGGGTATAGGGTTGGAAACCCATGAGGTATAAGCGATGGGGTAGATGAACTCTACCGTGCATAATTTGTCAATCTCAGCTTTGATGGCCGCTGCTTTGGATGGGTGTAGCGGTCGTTGTTTTTGACAGACTCATGTAATGTTAGGCCAGGTGTCGATGTGATGTTCAAAAATCGAGGGATCAAGTCCAGGCATCTCTGTGTATGACCAAGAAAAAATATTTGGATATTCTTGGAAGAGGGCTTTGTAGGTGGTGATTTATTGAGGAGTGCAAGCGGTGCCAATTGTGATTTCCTCGATGACTCCATTTTTTATGGAAATGTCAATTTTGATGGTCGGGGAAATGTTGGCCATGTTACCTTCTTCAAAAGCATCAGGGGCAAGAAGGGGGTTGTTGAACCAATCGATATGCCCTGATGGGATAAAATCCTTGGTTTCGACTGCGTATATGGGGTGTTGGTTAGGAGGCGTGGAGGCATCCTGTGGAAAGAAGAGCACTCTGTGATGTACCTCATCCCATGGGTAGTCAGGGGTGTGTAATTCTATGAGTATGTCCTCGTCACAATAGAATTGGTGGGAATACAAGGGGTCTAACAAGGTGATACTGGTGATTGTTGTTGTGTGGTTGTCTTCGGGTGAAGAAGAAGTAGCGGGAACGAAGCAATGAGATTGCGATGGTTCACTCGACATAAACTAAATATTGAAGTATTGAGGAGTACCAGTCGTAGTTGGATGTAAAATTTCCATAGGGAAGTGTACGGGAGAATTGGGGGGATTTGAGGGTAAATCCTCGGATAAATCATCCAAGAATCATGGAGGAGTTGGGAGTGCCTCGGGTTTAGGAGAAATAACATGAATAAACTCTAATGATGAGGTAAGGTCAACCATCGATTCTGTAACGGGCGTAGGAGGTTGAACCAGGATCAATTGGCGTTGCTTGTATTCAATTATCATAGGCAATTGGTATGTAAAATGATCTAAGGATTCACATAGAGAGCAAGGGCATATCATGCATTCATTGACTGAAGTCATGACATAATGGATGTCAGTGATGTTAGGTAAGGATGATGTAACTGGAGTGGGCTCGGTCTGGAAGCTTTGGCATACTGCGACTAATGTCTGTCGGAAATGAGGTAGCGCGGGGCAATGGTGTGTATAATGGCCATATTCTAAACATATAGCGCAAGAAAATTTGGTTCGCAGTCCTTTGCTACTTGAATTAGGGGCGATAGTGGCAGTACTTGTTACAGCAGCGAGCGGTGATGGTGTTGGATTGAGTGGAATCAGATTCCGTAACTCGGGTAGAGATGGGCATTTATTGGTTTGGTGTCCATCTTTCTCACATAGCGCACAAGGAGGTTGGATGCACGGGGGAAGTGGAGTTGTGGGCTCCTTCTTCTTTTGCCTGCCCCCAACTGTGGCAGGGAGGTTAGTGAGTGGGGGTGTAGGGGGTATGGTGGGAGTGAGTATGGGAATCATCATTGGGATTCCTTCCATTTGGGGGGGAAGGGATGGTTGAGGGACCATCTCTGGGGGATGTAAATACCAAACTGGGATTGCCAACACCATATTAGGGAGCGTAAGTGTTGCAGCTACTTGGAAAGATTGTACGCCAGGTGGAGGGTAGAAGAAGGGAATTTGAGTAATGTCTTGGGGAACTGTCTCCCAAACTGGGATATGGCCTTAGGGAGAGGGGAAATCATGGACTGATGGAGTCGACGAGTTTGCAGGAGGCTCCGAAGGTGGGAGCTCTGCGACTAGTGGGACGTCAGATATGATAGAAGTCTCCCTGGATGGAAGTGTATCTTCCTTGTCAGTTCCTTTGGACGATACGATGCATACCTGATTGGAAGGATGAAGGAGTGGTGGTGCACCATGGTAAGTTCCTAACAATGATGGGTCTTTGAAAATTCTGGGACCCATTTCGATGAGTGGGTATGCTTTTGGGTTCATGTGGATGAGAGGGAGAATGTTATCAATGTTGGCAGAAGGGTTAGGCTTATAATGTGAGACTTGGTCAATTGTAATGATCTTCTTGTTATGGGGGAACATCATGGTTCAAAAGACAGAAGAGGAAACTGCCTTCATAGCATACATGTAGCTATGACCGAACAAGATATTATAATCGAGTGGGGCATCGATAACTTCAATGTTGATGAGAATGGTCTTACCCCCGAGTTCTACAGGGACATTTTGGAAGAGACCTTCAGGAGACGATGGATATCTGTCATAAGCTCTTAAGGTGATAGTGGATGGGATGAGTTCAGGGGAACCAAGTTTCTACCATAAATATTTGGACATAATGCATGTGGATGCGCCTTCGTCAATGATGCACCGATGAACAATAATGTTCTGAATCTTTACTGGGATTTGAAAATCGATTAGAGTGAGAAGGAGAGGTTCTCCACTGTTGAGATCAAAGATGATGAGTTGAGTATCCGCGGGGTCAACTGCCCCCAAGGAGGAAAGTAATGATTTTCGCTAAGTGGGACAAGTTTGAAGGACTTCTAAGACTGACATGGCAACTAGGGATTGTGCTAAGTCATCGACTAAACTGTAATTATGAGTTTCCCTAGCCTGGGGATTGTGGACATGCCTGCACAGTGGGATACGAGGGATGCGAAGAGGTGTTTCAGCGTTAGGGCGAGGAATCACCAACGAGGGTCCCGTTGGTGCGGGGATTGTTTATGGGGGAATGGGAGAAGACTCAGCAGGTGTATGGTATTGATGACTACGTGTTTGCAGAAGGATTTCTTCCTCACTGGTGAGGAGGATAGTACGATTTACAGGATTGTTAGGATTGAGATATTGTCCCGACTGTGGTGGGGTAGGCTGCAGATCTTGTTGGGTGTTCATCACACTTTGGTGTGGAATGGGGTTTTGCAGCACGACGGGGGGTTGTTGTTGCACGTATTGTTGTGGGGCCTGTTGAGGGGCAAGCGATGTTGGAGGGTGTGGTAGACTGCTTGAGTCTTTCAGTCATTTAAAATCGGTGATTTAGGGGCAATGATGAGTATAATGACCAAACTCACCGCAAAGGGCACAAGGGAAAGTGGTTTTAATAGTATTGTTATTTCTCCCTTGATGCCTGTTGTTATTGCCCCCCTGGGGGTTCTGATTCCCTTGATTCTGGTTGCCCCCAGTAGGTTGGTTTTGTTGGGGTCGATTCCCACCTTGACCTGGGTTGTTATTGGTCCTATTTTTTACTTTCTTTTTGGCATTGTTCGACGAATGCATTGGATTTTCCATATTCAGCTGTTCGAAATTTTGATATTGCTGAACGGGAGAGGGTTGAACAAAATTCACCCCAGCGTGGGGGTGTGGGGGTGCCATGGGCTGTGGAGGACCAGAGAATGGAAAGTATGGATTCTATGGGAGTTGTGATCTATAAGGTACGTAGGAAGGCATGACGCTTTCTCTAGTACTTAGAGTATAAGCGGAGGTAGAGGGGGTACCCGAACTTATTTGGATAGATGGGTGTATCGGGGGTGCCGGCAGTGGCCCAATGATGGGTGGAGGAATATCAACAGGGTATGGCTGTTGATAAGGGGGTGGGGGGTAATAAGAGGTTCCCCCATATGCCGACGGATATGGAAGTGTGCCATACATTGGTGGTGGTTGGGGTTGAGGACTATGGTGTGTGGTATTACCAATCAATCCGTATGCTTAGTGAGACATCCCGGGTTTGTCTTGACCGAATGGCATGGGTTTTGGGAGATCAGGAAGTACTGCATATAAGTACCCTGATTGTGAATAGATGAGGTCATATTGTTGATCCTTACTGATGGCTTCCTCTTCGGATTGAGGGAAGGTGGAAGCTACATCTTTGCCGAGGAGAGAGACAAGTGATCTGAGAAACTAGTCAAGACACTGTTGTTTGGTGGTTTCAGCTTTTCACAAACTACATCGTCTACACCACTCATGAATGTGATCATCGATATGTGTGGATGAGGTTTGCTTGAAATTAGAGAGTAGTTCAAGACCATTGTCGTGGCAGATTGGTAATTGGAAGAAGGTCAAAAATGCTTTGGCCAAGGACTCGAAAGTTGCATGAGACCCCAATTTTTCATCTACATACCATTTGGTTGATGGGTCAGTGAGTGTGTTGAAATAATCGTAGTCGGATGGAATCATCCATAATGTTGTTGGAAGAGCACCATAAGTGGAAAGTCATGACATGGTTGGCAGGGTCATCTCCTGCCTTTCCTTCAAACTTGGGGATGTCTGAAGGAAGTTTGGTAGGCATTGCAGGCCATGTGGGGTCATGCAATATAGGATCATTTGTGAGTTTTCTTAGATCTGGTCTGTTAAGAGAGGCCAAATATTGCATCTGTAGTGGGGGTGGAGGATTAGTTCCAGCCATGATATGAGTGTTCTGTGAACCTAACCCTTGAGGAGGACTAGGTGGGTTCGTACTTCCTCATTGAGAGGAAGTTGGCCCCCTGATTCCATGTAAAGGAGAGCGAGTGGACGGAGGGACTTGGGAAGTGGACCCAAGTAATGTGGAACCAAGCAAAGATGATCCTAAAATAGTGGCACTCACTGGAGTGTGAGAAGGTCAGGTCGATGGGTTGGCAAGACTAGGAACTCCCCCTTAGATAGGAGGAAGGTTTAGCAAGCATCTGGAACGACAAGGGTTCTATGGGTCCCCTATGATGTCCGACTAGCGGAGTGGATGTGTGTGAATTGTGATGAGAGTAAAATAAACAAGAGCTTTGTTGTAATTTGCGAACTTTACACAATATATATCTAAATCAAAAATGTAATCAGAGGTGCATCAATTGTGATGAGAGTAAAATAAACAAGAGCTTTGTTGTAATTTGTGAACTTTACACAATATATATCTAAATAAAAAATGTAATCAGAGGTGCATCATACATAAATTGTTTTGAAAAAGAAGCATATATGTGGGTAAGTGGGTTTTTTCCGTGTGGGGAATCAAAGAAAACAAATGCTCGTGTCCTAAAAGACGTAATGTCCTTCCTCTCAAATAGCACTGGACCTTCCAATAGTACTCAATAGTGGGGTTTGAAGTCACCGAAAGAGAAACTAGTGAAGGATGAAGTAATCAGTTATAATGAGGGGTCAAGGGGGCATATCCCAAAAGAGCTGGCGATATTTCCCAATAGCCACACAAAATCTGATCAAAATGCAATTGCAACCCACAATTGCCACCTGGGTAGATGTTCTAAAATTTGGTCACTAAGTACCTCGGTCAAAGTGTGGCATTTAGATTTTCGACCTAAGAAATGGGCCACAGGCCGGATCCAATCCAAGAGGTGGGTGCCTCAAGGGGGGATGCACAGAACAACTGAACCTCGGCCTTCAACCCTTCACGAGTATCTCCCTACCTTATGGTGTTAGGAACACTTGACTTGGAGCATTTTCAGTTCCCTATTTGACAACTTCTATTGTTTTAACAATGTGAGAACCAGATGACGGGGAGTTATTTGGATGCCTATCCCCGAAATCCTACCTAGACTAAAAAATTTCTTTTGGCACCTCCTGTGGAGGAAAACTTAGTGAGGTTTTTGGAAAAATTTGAGATGTGGTTGTTTGAGAGATTGGGGGTGTAAACCAACCTCGTTGAAATTAAATGGGAGTGGATAGTTTCGTCAAGAAAAGGGGTGGGGTGTTTCGGAATCCCTTTGAAGGAAACTTACTTTGACCTCCACATTTCGAGAAGAAAACTATGTGAGTGCCAAGTGAATTTTGTGTGTGAATGAGTGAAAGTGTTCCATTGTTTTAATGAATTAAGTGTCACCTTGTTGCATGTCGACTTCTCTTGGTCCTTACAAGTGTTGATTACCTAATTAACTAAATGCCTTTGGTACAACCTTGCGTAATTCAAAAGTCCCTAGGAAACTAACATGTGGACATGTGGGTCCATTACTATTCATTTAACTCCCTATTATCATTTAATCTAAGAAAGCTTTGAAACTATCCTAGATTGTGATCATGTGGGCATGTATGGGCCCGTTACAAAACCTTTAAACTTCCCTAGTGATTTAATCTAAGAAAGTAAATTTCAACACTATCCTATCTTTGTAGCATGTGGGCATGTATGGGCCCGTTACAATCTTAATATGTGTTTGAAAAGTGAACTAAGAGGAGTCCCGAGAGGGGTTGTTGTCCTCTCCTAAAGGTTTTAGTTTTTTTTAAGGGAGATGAAATTGTCCTACAATCTTTTTTTGATTCTCAAGGTCTCTTGGAAGTGCGAGAGAAGAGCATACTAAGCGATTGTTATCCAACTTCTAGTCCCAATGCAAGTTTTGTGTGATTACAAATGATTTCAACTTATAATTTTTTAGTCAAAGCAAGCCATCCATGTGGCACAAATGAAAGAAAAAGAGGAAATAATGATTTTAAAACCCCCTAAGTGCCTATGTGTTTTGACTAATCCCTTTATATGAAGAGGGAACTAAGTGTGGTGCAGATTACAACATGCATGAAATCACTTTTAAGAAGGCTAGGGGCCTTCCCCAAATCATAAAAAAAACCTTACAATGTGTATTTTTATGCACAGGTGCGCGGGTCTCAGTGTAGACAGAGGCGCACTGAGCACCTGTGCATAGACTGAAACAAGCTTTTGGGCGCAGGTGCGCAGAATATAACTGTGACTTTAGTGCATGTGCGCATGATGCATGTCTGTGGGCCAAAAAACCCGTGCACAACTGACACACAGCCGTGAAGAAAATTTCGGATGGAATTCTCTCAATTCAACTTGGAATTGGATGTTTTGTAGGTTGTCTTGGGCCGGTTAATGCACCTCCAGGTTAGATAAACCAAAATAAGAGCTATAAAAACTCAAATGGGGTAGGAAATTGATACCTTTCCCCAATGGAGTCGTCAATCTGTTGCGCCTATTTTGCCACCTAGATGAGAAAAACAGAGGTGCTTACAAGCTTAGTTGGGTTTGCTAAACAGGACAGCTATAAAGGAAAAGGGTTAGAGAAAGAAATATAAAAGAACTAAGAAATAAACTAAGAAATAAAATAACAACTAAACTATTTGAGCATAAGGACATAGGAACAAAAGACAATAAGACTCATGTCACCAATGGCAAGGTTTATATTAGTGAAAGAAAACACCAAGAAGAAAGAGGACTATGAGTCCCTTCTTCCTCCAAGGGAGGGCTCTTGGACCTCCACAAATAAGCTCTTCTTACAACTTTGAATGAAATGATGAAAGAATCCCAAGCTAATCCACTCAAGATGTGAGATGGATTGCCCAATGTAATGGTGCTAGTATGCTCTTGATGAGAATAGAGGATTCCTCAAGAGAATAGTAGCAGCATAACTTTGCTAATGAATTCCTTGAAAATGAAGTGCACCCATAGCCTTGTTTTATAACACCTCTTTGAGGTATTGTGCAACCAACTTGTAGTATGAAAAGGGGCTATTTAGGGCATTTTTAGGTCTTTGACTAGCCACCCAGTCGGATTCAGTCGAGATCTGAGTGTCAAATCAACTTGGAAGCTGAACTAGAAGTGGGTGGGAGGCTGACCACTCTCATAAATGCGTCGTTCTCAGATGTGCGCAGATTTTAGCTACCACAATCGTGCATCATGCGCATGTGCGCTTTTCCTATGTTTCTGGATAGCACATGTGCACGTGCGCCCTGTGTAGTCATAGCACACTTGAGAATTATCGCTGGTTGTATAGTTCTGGACCTTTTGGAAATTCTCTTGTGGTAATTTTGGTCCATGGTTGGCCTCATAACTGTTTGACGATGTTGGATTCTTGTAATCATTTGCGGATGATATTTCAGTGATAACACTTTAGTAAATTTCAAGACCCCCCTTAGGTCTGCTCAACAAGAATGATTTTGATGGGAATATGCTCTTGCATCACATTGTATAGAAATAAACCCTATCTAAGTTGGGACCGATTCAATGACACAACAATGGCATACACACAGTACATAGCTATTTACCATAGAAACCCTTAACGAAGAAAACCAACAAACCTTAAAGCCACAATACAATATATTAACTTCATTGTATTAACTTGACTACACACAATACAATATATAGGTATTCCAAAAAATCCAAAAACCTAATCCATTAATTTGAATTAGATTACAACCCTAATCCCTTAACATAGATTATATTACAATGGGATGAAAAACCATTGGTTGAAAAACGCAAAACAAGTTGAAAACAACCCAAAAAAATTTGTTGGGGGCTCTACCCCTAAAACCCTAGGCAAGGGGCTTGGCTTCCCCTTTTGTGACCCCCCAGATGCATACAAACAACACATGGAAATAACCATGCAAATAATATAGCACATTCCCAACAACATGTCCACACATAATGGTGTAATTTATATAGCCAATAAATTGGAAGATGTCACATGGCATCCACACTAGCAAAGTAACCCTAAGAAGAAGAATTGTAATACCAAAAATCCATTGTATGAGGTGAATAGGTTGGGGGATCCATTATATGAGGTGAATAGGTTGGGGGTGTTTTGTAGGCAACGTTCAAGGATTATTGGGGCCTTTCCTCTAGAAACTAAGATTATCTCAAAGTCAAATTACAATCAACAAAACATAACCAAGGAGTAATAGTATATAAAATCTATGTATGAGAGTGTATAGCTCCTATATGTGATATTTTCTTAGCATAAAACAAAAGCCAAGCAAATACTATTTCTTGTTGTTTTTCTCAAATGGTTTCCAAGGTAAAATCTTTGTGTTATTAGTGTGTTTAAGATTGATTTCTTCAACACTATTTGTAAGTTTAATTACAAATTATATGCAAGTATTACACAACCATGATTAATACACAATAGAATAACAAACATAGATAATCATTTTTAATTGAAACAAAATAAATTAAGATTTGTGATTGTGAATCTAAAGGGATCAGTTGAGATAAAGGGATAGGTTGAGATTATGAATCATATTGGTATCAAGAAAAACATTTATAATTTTGAAAATACAACATTTAAAAAACTAATACTTTATATTTAAGAAGATTCACAATGTCAAAAAACCACATCAAAAAATGAATATTATACCACTTTTCAAAAATATATTAGATTATGAATCATATCGGTATCAAAACCAATAACATAGAAATAAAAACATTTATAATTTTGAAATTACAACATTGAAGAAACTAATACTTTATATCTAGGAAGATTCACAATGTCAAAAAAACCACATAAAAAAATGAATATTATACCACTTTTCAAAAATATATTAAAACCATTAAATGCAACCTCAAAAGAATTAAAGTTTTTCATCAAGTTAATAAACTATATTTAATAATATATCTGCATTTAACTCTTTGCAATAGCTTTTTTAATTCTTTTCTACGATATTTCAGAGACACCTTTATTTCATTCTTAACTCATTCCATCTATATGGGGCACTAGTGTTTAGTTTAGGATGTGACATGGCATCACAAAATCGAGCATCTTACAAACACTTCCAATATCTCAGATTTAATAGGGCAAAGAAAATTTTATTATTTTTCCAATTCATAAACCAATATGATAATCTTGCATTTGTAATATAGCCTGTGTGGGCCTAATGGTTAAGAACATGTGTTTCCTCCTAAGAGGTCACAAGTTCAAATCCAGAGGGGGGTAGGGTATGTATACCTCTGTAGACTTTACCAGTGACCTTAAAAATAGATTATTATTATTATTATTTATTTTTGGTTTTCTTTTGTAATGGTTTATATTAAGTGATGAGTTTGCATAATATATGTTCGTATTCAAAATATCAGTTAAAAGATTCAAAATTTCATTGGAAGGGGTGGGATAAGGGGTACTCATTGTTCTTTTAATTTGGTTAAATTTGCAGCTAAATACATTAGGAATTATGTTAAAAAGTCAAAGTTCCATTCTTGTGTTGGGAATTTTTCTCATGGAATTTTGTTTTGAGGTAACAAAAAATGTGAAACTTTGACTCGCCAAAAAACCACCCTCACAGAGAATGCTCCATATAAATACCCCACTAAAAATCCAACAATTGGCCTGTTGTAATGGCAGATGGGGAGTGGTATTGGTAGACAAAGGATGAATTGGGCCCTATAGACGTAATAAGGCCCAGTGTTGAAGGTCAATACCTTGAATAAAATAAGTCATGTGTTTATCTCATTTCTGTTGTGAGATTATTTGATGTGTATGTTTTATTTGTTGTTTTTATGACTGAAAATTGAGTTGTGTGGAGTGACTCTTGCAACAACCCTCATGCCAAACCATAGTCGATTGAGTGAAGTGAAATATGAAAGAATAATAAATAAAAGACTTATATAAAGGAAAAGTTTGAATGGTCTCTGCATACCCTAAAAGGAGTAGGGCAACCACTCTCATAAAATCGAAGTTTGTGCCAAATGAAAAGAAATCATTGCCTTCCAGATCTAAGACAAGAACAAACCAACAAGAAATCCATCAAGATTTTGATTGGATCATTCATATATATCAATGAAATGGAACAATTTCGATCTAACTCAAATTTGAAACAAAACCTATTGTAAGAAATGTCAAGTTGTAATCATTTCTCACCGTTTGTGTAAACAATGAAATGGTGGTCGTATTGACCTTTCAAGACTCAAGGGTTAACCACCAATTTCTATTTTGTCTTACATTGCCTAAACTGTGGTTGCATTAACTTTTCAAGGCAACCAGATTCCAACACTGCCTTGATTAAAGTATTTTAGAAGATCGAAGGGGGATTTTGTTAGTGTTTAAATACCACAGTTGTAATTGTAATAGTGTGCGATTATAGACAAGAAGCTTGAAATCAATTTTTGAATAAAATTATATTATTGGAGTGCTCGGCATTTATAATTTTGAGTTATTGAGTTTGTAAACTTTGTTCTGGCAATTTCTTCTTCGAATCATCTGTCGGTTTGAACAATTGAGTCGCTCATCGTCCAACTAGAAATTACCAAAAATCTCCAAGCACTGAGCTCATGGTCTATTCATAATATCACAACTCGCGAATATCGGTTTCACATTGTTTTTGTGTCAGGTGCATTTCCAACTGCCGAGACCTGAAGTAGCTGGCCCCACATCTTATTCTTGCACATCGAGACTTTGCAACAATCATTGCATCTTTGCATCTTGTATTTTGCCTCTCAAATCCCCGAACCTGAAGTAGTGGGCCCCAAAGTCCGTCGATGTTTTCGTGAATCATGAATCAAGAATTCATGTTATAATTTGTTTTGGGGCATAGTACTTGTAAACCCCGATCCCCGAAACCCTGATGTCCTGGGCCCCACAGCTATTTCGCGATTCGACAATTGTTGGGGTGTTTTGTTTTGTGTTCGGCGTTTGTAATCGTCGAAATCCGATACGCTTATGTTCTTCACATTTGGTATCAGAGCCTACAATCTATTCTATTATTGCTTAGTTTATTGCAGATTATTCCTGTTGGTGCCAAATTTTATTCTCTTATTTTCCTGCGTGAAGGTTTTTTTAAATTTCTTTCAAAAAAAAAAAATTAATGGCTACGTCTAGTAGTAGCTCTTCTCAGGTTCAGGTTCTTGTGCTGAACAAGAAGTCATATGACTCTTGGTATATTTGGATGAGGACGATTTTACGTTCGCGAGATTTATGGACTTATGTTATTGATGGTTATGTTGAGCCAGTCGATGCAGTAGCAAAATTGGCTCTGTCTAATGTTGATCATGTTTTGTTGAAGGAAAGAAGGAAGAAGGATAATAAAGCTCTTGGATTTATCCAACAATGATTAAATGAATCCATTTTTATGAAGATTGCTAGTGCTGCATCTTCGAAGATGGCTTGGGACATTCTTGAAACTTGTTATCAAGGTGTGTCCAAGGTGAAGACAGTCAAGTTGCAGAATTTAAGAAGGGAATTCGAAAATTTGAAGATGAAGGATAATGAAAGTGTTGATACTTTCATGACTCAAGTGATGAGTGTTGTGAACTAGCTCAGGAAGTATGGAGATGATATTGAAAATAAAAGAGTTATTGAGAAAGTGCTGAGAAGTTTGCCCAAGAAGTTTGAACCTATTGTTATACCCATAGAGGAATTTAAGGATTTAAGTCAAATGCAAATTGATGAGTTAACTAGTTCTCTTGTTGCTCATGAATATAGGATATCTAGATATGAAGAAGGATCATTGGAGCATGCCTTCAAATCACAACTGCATATTACCAGAGGCAGAGGTAGAGGAAGGTCTTATAATCGTGGAAGAGGAGGTCGATTTTCTAGTCCAAGGGACAACAGAGTCTGAGCAGAAGTCCCAGCAGAATCCTCCTAATTTAAGAGGGAGCAGCAACAAACCCCGGCATCAAGAAAATCAGAGGTATGATAAGTCTAAAATACAATGTTATTATTGTAATAAGTTTGGGCATTTTGCTAACAAATGTTGGAAGAAACATGCAGATGATGGAAAGCAGTCTATACATATTACAAATGAGTCTGAGGATCATCAAAATCTTGTGTTCTTGACTTGTAATGTCACTCAAGAAAGTGCTAATGATATTTGGTTTCTGGATAGTGGTTGCAACAACCACATGACTGGTAATACGGATTTATTTTCTTCTATTGATACTAGTATTAAGTTTGAAGTAAAACTGGGAAATGACTGTAAGGTTACAGTTAATGGTAAAGGTGTAGTTCTAGTTTACACTAAGGATAATCATAAAAGAAATATTGATGATTGTTATTTTGTGTCTGGTCTAAAAAGCAATCTTATTAGTGTTGGACAACTGATGGAGAAAAAGTATAGAGTGTTCTTCAAGAACAAGGTATGTACAATCTATGATAAATTTCCCGACAAACAGTTGATTGAAAGAGTAGAGATGACCAAGAATAGGATGTTTCCACGTGTTATGAAAAATAATTTGAGTGGTTCTTTGAATGCTTATAAAGCTAGAAGTCTAGATGAATCTTTGTTATGGAATTTGAGATATGGTCATTTACATTTTGGTGGCTTAGATTTGTTACAGAAGAAGCAGATGGTAAAGGGGTTGCCATGTATTCAACAACCTGCAAGCACTCGTGAGAGATGCATACTTGGAAAACATCATAGAGAAAAAATTGTTTCAGTTGTTTCCTATAGAGCAAAAGATCCATTGGAAATTGTCCACACAGATTTATGTGGACCTATGCAAACACCTTCTTTAACTGGATGTGTTTATTTTATGACTTTCATTGATGATTTCAATAGGAAGATTTGGTTGTATTTGTTGAAACAGAAATCTGAAGCCTTTGATGTTTTCAAAAGGTTTAAATCTATGGTTGAGCATGAGAGTGGTCAAACCATTAAAATCTTAAGGTCTGACAGAGGAGGTGAGTATAAACTAAATGAATTCATTGAGTTTTGTGATCTTCGTGGAATTAAAAGGTATTTGACTGCTCAATATACTCCACGGTAGAATGGAGTGACTGAAAGGAAGAATCAGACTAGCATGGACATGGCTCGAAGCATGTTGAAAGAGAAGCATATTTCAAATGAATATTGGGGAGATGCAGTTATTTGCTCTATTTTTATCTTGAATAGAAGTCCGACCAAGACTTTGAGGGATTGTGCAACTTGGGAAGCCTGGGATGGTAAGCCTTGCAATATTTCTCATTTCAGAATTTTTGGATGTGTTGCATTTGTGCATGTACCTACAAAAATGAGGAGGAAGTTGGATGAAAAAAGCGAGAGATGTATTTTTGTTGGATACAGTGAAGAGTATAGGGCATATAAACTCTACAATCCCATCACCCAGAAATATGTAATCAACAGAGATGTTCAATTTAAAGAAGATGAATCCTGGGATGGAAGTATTGACAAATCAATTTCAGAGGGAGTTGTGTTACCCCGTGAAGATGATGATGGAGTTGAGCAGGCTGAAGGAGATGGATAGTTGGTTCCACATGCACATATGCCTACAGCAAGAAGTCCAACAAGGAAAGCACCAGATTTCAGCCCATATCAATTTAGAATGCTCAGAACTCATGAGCATGGTGAGCCATCTGGACATGGTGGACATCAAACAGATTCACAAGCAGTGAATCAGATCCCACTTTAGCTTCATTGAAAAACATATTTAAAGGAAAAAAAACTAGAAGTTTAAGAGAATTATATGATCAGAATGAAGAGGTAGATCAGATTTCAAATCTTGCATTTATAGCTTATGATCCTGTAAGTTTTGATGAAGCTTCTAAAGAGGATGTCTAGATGAAACCAATGGATGAGGAGATTGATTCCATTAAAAGAAATAACACTTGGGATCTTATAGATTTACCTGAAGGTAAGAACAATATTGGTGTTAAATGGGTTTATAAGACTAAGTTGAATGCTGATGGTAAAGTTGAAAAGTACAAGGCAAGACTTGTAGCTCAAGGGTTTAGTCAGCAACCTGGTATTGATTACAATGAAACATTTGCTCCTGTAGCAAGAATTGACACTGTGAGAATGGTCTTAGCTATTGTAGCTCAGAATAGATGGATCATGCATTAGATGGACGTTAAGTCTGCATTCTTAAATGGATATTTGGAAGAAGAGGTTTATGTAAGACAACATCTGAGTTATGAGATTGATAAACACAGAGATAAAGTTTACAAGTTAAGGAACGCCTTATATGGATTAAGCAGGCATCCAGAGTTTGGTATAGCAAGATTGATGAATACTTGATTAGTGTTGGATTCAGCAGAAGTCCAAGTGAGCCAACTCTGTATACAATGATAAACTAGGAAGGTAAAATTTTGATTGTATGTTTGTATGTTGATGACCTGATTTTTACTGGAGATCTATCTGTAGATGATTTTAAAAATGCCATGAAAACAGAGTTTGAAATGACTGATTTAGGATTGATGAGGTATTTTCTTGGAATTGAAGTGAATCAATCTGATGATGGCATTTTCATTTGCCAAACTAACTATGCAAATGAAGTGTTGAAATGGTTTAGAACGCTGAATTGCAAGCCAGCTGCAACATCAATGGCAACTGGTATTAAAATTAGAAAGTATGATGAGGGATCATATGTTGATCCAACTCTGTATAAGAGGCTGGTTGGAAGCCTTATGTACTTAACAAAAACCAGACCTGATATCATGTTTGTTGTAAGTTTAATTTCGATATTCATGGAGACTCCGAAGAGTACTCATTGGCAAGTAGGAAAGAGGATCCGGAGATACATTGTTGGAACAATTGATTTTGGTATCCGATACACATCAAGCTTAAAATTTGAGCTGATCGGATATAGTGATAGTGATTTTGCAGGTTCCATTGATGACAGAAAAAACACATCTGGGTATGTGTTCAGTCTTGGATCAGGAGCAGTGGCATGGGAATTAAAGAAACAACCCATTGTGACTCTATCTTCTACTGAGGCAGAGTATGTTGGAATAGTTGTAGCTGCATATCAAGCTGTGTGGATGAGAAGGGTCTTGAATGAATTGTTGCATAACCAGAATGATGCAACCCAAATTTTTTGTGGCAATAAGTCTACCATGGCACTGTCAAGGAATCACATTTTTCACAAGCAGAGTAAGAACATTGATACTAGGTATCATTTCATTCGAGAGCTGGTAACTGGTAAAGAGATTTATGTTTAGTTCTACAGATCTGAAGAACAATTTGCAGACATATTTATGAAGCTTTTGGGAAATGAATTGTTTAAAATCCATAGAAGAAATATTGGGGTGTGCAAGATGTAATGCATTGTTTACATCAATTTTGTTTTACATGTTTTTAGTTTGTTTTTGCTCTGAAATGATTAAGAGGGAGTGTGTCAGGTTGTAATCATTTCTCAGCGTCTGTGTAAACGATGAAACGGTGGTCGTCTTGACCTTTCAAGACTTGAGGGTTAACCATCGATTTCTATTTTGTCTTGCATTGCCTACATGGTGCCCATGTTAACCTTTCAAGGCAACCAGATTCCAACATCGCCTTGATTAAAATCTTTTAGAAGATCGAAGGGGAATTTTGTTAGTGTTTAAATACCACAGTTCTAATTGTAATAGTGTGCGATTATAGACAAGAAGCTCAAAAGCAATTTATGAATAAATTTTTTTTTATTGGAGTGCTCAGCGTTTATAATTTTGATTTATTGAGTTTGTAAACTATGTTCTGGCAATTTCTTCTTCGAATCATCTGTCGGTTTGAACAATTGAGTTTCTCATCGTCCAACTGGAAATTACCAGAAATTTTCAAGAACTGAGCTCATGGCCTGTTCGTAATATCGTGACTCATGAATATCCGTTTCACGTTATTTTTGTGTCAAGTGCATTTCCAACTGTCGAGACTCGAAGTAGCCAGCCCCACATCTTCTTCTCGCACATCGAGACTTTGCAACAATCGTTGCATCTTTGCATCTTGTATTTTGCCTCTCAAATCCCCAAACCCGAAGTAGTGGGCCCCAAAGTCCGTCGGCATTTTCGTGAATCGTGAATTGATAATTCATGTTATAATTTGTTTTGGGGCATAGTATTTGTAAGCCCCGATCCCTGAAACCCCGATGCCCTGGGCCCCACAACTATTTTGCGATTTCGCGATTCAGCAATTATTGGGGTGTTTTGTTTTGTGTTCGGCATTTGTAATCGCCAAAATCTGATCCGCCTCTGTTCTTCACAAGAAATTGAATATATTCTCTCTATTCTTCAATGAAGGAATTGATTTCTAGTTTGCCTTATGAGGAGGAGGAAAACTATTCAAAGCAGGGAACCATCATGTAAACATTAAGATACAATATGCGAAACAAACACACGGTGAGGCTACGCTCACTTCTCTATTATTCAATGAAGACTGATTACCTTCTTAAATAGGAAAAGACTCTACTGAGTCGGTTACATGCAAACCAAAGACAACTAGACTCTCAACTACAACTGATGCTTAGAACTGGCACTTACTCCATTATTTCCAAGTCTCCTCCTTAATGGAGAATGGATTGACTTCTACACCTAACATCTCCCTAAACAGTTCAAACTTAATCTTTCCAAGAGGCTTAGTGAAAATATCAACAACATTTTCACTATTATTACAATACATAAGAGCTATTTCATTTGACTGCAACTTTTCTCGAACAAAATGAAACTGAGCTTTAACATGCTTTGTCCTTGCATGAAAAATTGGATTCTTCACAATATTGATTGAACTTTGATTATCACATTTGATCATCGTAGGTTCCTTTCGTTATTCTCCAACATCTTGAAGAAGTCTTCTTAACCAAACAACTTCACAAGTTGTTGCACACAAGGCTTTATATTATGCTTCAGTAGACGACAGAGATACAGTAGGCTACTTTTTACTACCCCATGAAACAACCCTGGATCCAATGCCAAATGCATATCCAGTGGTTGATCTTCGATCATTTGGATTTCCAGCCCAATCAATATCTGAGTAACCTGTCAACTCAACATCAGATGCATTAGTATATTTAATACCAAAATCAAGTGTTTCTTTTAGATACTTGAGTACTGCCTTTGTTGCATTCCAATGGCTTTCATGAGGTTTCGCCATAAACTGACTTAACACACTCACAGAATATGCAATATCAGGTCTGGTTGTGGTGAGATAATTCATACTACCCACCATCTGTCTATACACAGTGCCATTCACCTCCTTTCAACCATCATCACAAGAAAGTTTCACATTCTGCTCATGGGAACACTATAAGACTTACACTAATCCATTTTAAATCTCTTAAGTATTTCTCTGATATACTTAGTCTGACAAACAAAAGTTTGACCTGCATTTTTCCAAACTTCAAGACCTAGGCAGTAATGTAACTCACCAAAATCTTTCATTTCAAATACCTGTGACAATTGTTCCTTGATTTCATCAATTAATTTCTCTACATTTTCTGTAATTATTAAATCATCAACATATAAGGAAATCAATACTATATACCCCTGCTCATCAAATTTGGTATACATATTTGGATCACTTTTGCTCCTCATAAAACCCTATTGAAGAAAGAAAGAGTCTATCTTCTCATACCATGACCTAGGTGCTTGTTTTAGTCCATACAATGTTTTCTTTAACTTACACACTAAGTGTTATTTCCCCTTTTCCACAAACCCTTCAGGTTGAGTAAGATAAACCTCTTCCTTTAACTCACCATTCAAAAATGCAGATTTAACATCTAACTGGTGTAGCTTCCAATGGTACTTTGTAGCTAAAGCAATTAACATTCTGATAGTATTCAATTTAGCTATTGGTGCAAATGTTTCAACATAATCAATACCGTATGTTTGTGAATACCCCTTTGCAACCAGTCTAGCCTTATACTTATCTATACTACCATCTGATTTAAACTTGGGTTTGTATATCCATTTGCATTCAATGGGATTCTTATGTTTAGGCAATTTAGTCAATTCCCAAGTATTGTTTTTCATTATAGATTCATATTCTTCCTCCATTGCATTTTGTCACTCATCATGTTCATTAGCTTCATCAAAACTCATGGTTTCTATGACATTTGAAATGCTACTCATTAGGGCATAGTCTGTATACCTCTTAGGAAGACGAATCTGTCATGAAGATCTTCTCAACTGATTATCTTCCTCCCCACTTTGCGAAGATATGTCTTCACCTCTAGGTGAACTATGACTTCTTGAATTGTCCATATCACTAAGTCCTTTTTGTTGTTGTTGTTGTCGCTGTGAGGATGGTTGTTGCTATGGTGGTTGCTACTGTGGTGGTTGTTGTTGTTCTTATTTAACTCCTTCATCAAGAAGTCTCTGCCATTCCTCATGACTATTGTCATCATGATTTCCTGCTTCCTGCTCATGGAAAAGTACATCTCTACTTGCAAACACTTTGTGAGTAGCAGGATCAAACAGTTTGTATGTTTTAAATTTAGAGCAGTATCCAATGAAAATACATTTAATGGCTTTATCATCCAATTTCCTCCTATTCTCCTTTGGAATATGAGCAAAAGCCTTACACCCAAATACTTTCAAATTATGAACTGCAGGTTTGGAACCATACAAGGCCTCGAAAAGAGTAACATTATCAAGACACCTTGTTGGACTTCTATTCTTTAAATAAACTGCAGTATTTATAGCTTCAGCCCAAAATGCATTTGAGAGATTCTTACCTTTCATCATACTACATGCACACTCTACCAAAGTTCTATTTTTTGTTTCAACGACTCTGTTCTGTTGTGGAGTGTGAGGTACTGTAAACTGTTGTACTATTCCATGATCTTTGCAATATTTGTTGAAGTCCCATGATTTATACTCTCTCCCTTGATCTGAACGAAGGATTTTGATGGATTTTCCTATCTGCTTTTCCACCATGGTTATGAATTCCTTAAAGTAATCAAAAATGGTGGACACAGAGATCATCAATAAATAACAGAAAGTAAAATGCACCTCCTAAAGACCTAGTCTGCATAGGCCCACAAACATCAATATGCACAAGATCTAACACATCTCTCTTTTTCCTATCAGGATTAGAGGGGAATTAATCTCTGTGCATCTTTCCTAATGCACATCCATCACAAGAAACCTTCTCATTCTTTAACATGGGAAGTCCTTCAACCATATTATTTTTCTGTAATAACAATAAATCAAGATGATTGATGTGTCCATACATTTGATGCCAAAGAATCTTTGTTGGCTTAGTTGCAGAATTCAATGCATGATGTGCTTTTTTGGTAGAATCAAGTTTGTATAGGCCTCCTTCTCTGACTCCCATTGCAATAGTTTTGAAATGGTCCAGCAGATCCTTCACTATGCAATAGTTTTTGAAGAAATCAACCTTCAAGTCCTGATCTGTAATGGTGGACATAGAGATCAATTTTTTCTTTATTCCTGGCACATAAACAACATTGCGAATGTGACGAATTGTACCATTCGACAATGTCACATGAATGTCTCCATATCCCTTGATATGATGAGTGTTGTCATCACCAAGATATATGATGGCTCCATTCTGTGTTTCTTTAAAATTAGCATACCGGTTCTTATTACAAGTCATATGTACTGATCATGCTCTGAAATCCACAAACCAGGCATCAAAATCATCCATTTCAGCAGATAAAGCAACGTTAGACAAAAACAGCCTAAGATCCCATGATTCAAAATTTGGGGGTTCATCAATATCATCACTAGCAATAAATAATCTGAGATCATGATTTGACGATTTTTCTGCATAATGACCTGAATGTGTTCTAGGCTTATTCCTAGCCTCGTCACTTTTCTTCTTATGATAGTCTCTAACAATATGTCCAGGTTGACCACAATAAAAACAACTCTTTGACTCATTCCTGTCAGATTGCATACCTTGATTTAGAGATTGTCTTCTCTGTGATGAACTGCATCTCTACCATGAACCACCTCTCTGCCATGAACTGCCTCCTCTACCTCTTTCTCCTGATCTCCCTCTCGCAGATCTCTTATTTGACCACAGTGCCAAATATTTATTCTGAGGCTTCAGATTCCCGCGCCTCTCTTCCTCTTGCAGCAAAATACATGTCAGTTCTTCAAATGTGGGAGGTTTCTCCCTTGCCACGAGACCTATTATGAACATATGATAATATTCTAGCATACCATTTAAGGTAATAGTGACCAGGTCAGTGTTGGGAACCGTTTCTCCTATATTGACTAGCTTGTATTTGACCTCTTTAATACGACCCAAAAATGAACTAACCGATTCATTTACATCCATCTTAATGCCTAGCAATTTAGTTTTCAGGAACAAAATGTGATTTGTGTTGCTAGTTTCATACAATGCTTTAAGAGTTGTCCATGTTGCAACAGAAGTTGTAGCTTCTCTAATATGTGGAATTATGTTATCTTTAACAAACATGCGCAACAATACATTTGCCTTGTTTTCGTGCTTCTCCCAATCTTGGATCTGTGTTGCTGTCTCACTTGCAGCCACATCAGGTTTCAATTCAGTTCTCTTCTCAATGTTCCAGACACCATAGCCTTCCATGAGCATATGCATCTTGAATTTCATTAATTGGAAATTTCCAGTTAATGAAATTTTAATTCAGAGTGAAATTCTTTACAGTTTACATAAATATTTTACAAAGCTTCTATATGGTTGACACTGATGAGTTACCCACTTTAATAGCTACAAATTGTTGAGTGAACACTATGGAAGAGCAACTACGGTAATTGTAGCCTAAGACAATTACTCAGAGAAATGATCAACGACCTGCTACGTTCCACACCCAACAGTTCTGTAAACTACCCTAATCCTTCTATTTTCTCGAGCTTTACACATCCATTAACATGCAACACCTTTAGTGATATCAAGGTGTCAACACTTGAGAGCTCCTCTATGTTTTCACACCCACCAAAGCAGAGAACTTCAAGTTTTGGGAGACCACATAGCCTTCCTTACAATTATTTAAGGAAAGAAATTGAAGGTTAGGGAAAACACGTTGAAGGTTCGGGAAAACACCTCCGTGAAACATGCATTTGTCCAATGTATTCAACTCTCTTTCTATTTCTCCTTCAACCCTTCTAAATGGAAGCTCATGTAGCGGACAATCCGTTACCTCTAAATATTTGAGATTGTTCATATTAAGATCTTGAGGTAAATATTCTATCCCACATTTCTCTATCTTCATCTCTCTCAAATGAGTCAGTTGTTCAAAGGAGCCGGGCAAGAATTTCAGTTCCGGGCAATTCCCTATCTTCAAAATTGTTAACTAGGTCATCTGTCCAATGGAATTTGGCAAGCATTTCAATTCCGGGAAATTCTCTATCCTCAACTCTGTCAATTGAGACAACAGTCCAAAGTCGTGAGGAAAGCATTTCAATTTTGGGCAATCGATGAGCCACAATTTCTTCAAGCTCTTGAGAACACGCAAAAGTGGTTGCATTTCCAACAAATGATCCCCTCCTAATTCAATAATTACCATCTTGTATGAGCCTCTGATACTGTTTGGAAACAATTCTTGCAAGATCCTTGCAGACACATCTAATCTTACCAAGAACCATAGATGTGCGACTAGGGGAGGCAATTCCTTCACATTGAGAGGTTGCCCAATTAGATTCCCAAAAGAATTTGAAAACATCTGGAAACTGGAAGCATTTGTCAAGTCTATTCCCTGGAAGTTTGTTATCTTTTCCAATGAATCAAGAAACAAGATCTCTTTTGAACAGATTCTTAACCCTAGGTATTTCAAGGAATGCACGTCGCAAAGTTTTTTTAGAAAAGTTTTGAATAGGACTTTTCGATTAACCGAACACGAGTCGTGTTACTTTCGAGGCAGGTAAATATCTCTCACAACCGATGAGCGATTTGCAATATTCGTGTTTCCATATTAAAAAAGGTATATTATGATTTTCGCTTATAAAAATGATCGAGGAAAGAAAAATAAACATATACCTCACATGCACGTCCCTGCAATATTCTTAATTCCCCCTCATCCACTTCCAAAACTTCTAAATTCTCCATGGGAATCTAGGAAGGCATAAAAGAGTTTGTTGTAATATCCCAAGACCTACCCGCAGTTGTAATTGTAAATGGTAACATGTTATAGGTTTGTGAGCCAAGTTAAAATAATCTAGGAGGTTTATATGATGATTAGGCCAGAGAGCCTAGATGCTAAAGGCCAAAGAGTTTGTCCTGGTATATGTAAATACTCATATCAATCATAAAAATACTTTGTTGCATGTAGACCGACCACGATAAAAGAGAATGGGGGACTAAGCTCCACTAGGTAAGGAAAGGGATGGGGCTATGAGACTAGGGAAAGGGCTAAGCTTGAGGGCTTATCTCCATGGGAATAATATTATATTATTATTTCCTAAAGACTAAGGTTGGACATAACCTATGTTATCCTAAGTTCCTGTGGGAAGGGAACGAATGTTAAGTGGAGCTCATGCAACTTCATGAGGACACGTGTCTGATTAGGGACATGCAGTTATATTTGGAAAAACACGTCCTTCTTGGGGGTTCTTATGATTCTTGCTTGCGGTTCATTCTCTTCCATTTTGGCCATTCTCCCCATGTGTTCACACATTAATGTAGGAAGCCATTACTCCATTAATGACTTTTGAAACTTGTACGCATTTCTGGAGACATATCCCATGTTTTTTCATCATCAGCTGAAACCCGTGATCCTCCTGGGTGGCACAATGCATCTGTGCCTACCTAAGCTTGTGTTGTACTTGCATGTTAGGAGTAGTGCCTATTTCTAAACCTGAAGTCTGTGGTTGTTGTTTTTACTTGTGCATTAGCTGAATGCTAAATCTGTTTTCACTTAATCCTACTGTTGGTTATCTGGGAGTGGGAGTGAAGAGGCGGGTTGTCAGGCTCGTGGAATGAAGAGGCAGGTTGTCAGGCCTGTGAGCAAATATTTCCAGGTGAGAGAGTTTGTTGGAAAGAAGAAGCAGGTTGTCAGACCTGTGAGCAACTCTCTCCAGGTGAGAGAGGTTGTTGGGGAAGTGATTTCTCCTGGAGGGAGCCCAGTAGCAGCTATAAGTGCTCTAAGAATTCCTGATCTAACCTGTTGTTGAAGCCCTAGAAGGGAAGTGGAGTAGCCAATGGATTATTGAACAGTGAAGGTGTATACTTCCTGAGGTGGGACAGGCATGTGGGGAATGCGAGTTTGTGAGTTATGTGCGTAAGTTGGCTCCTGGGAGGGAATCCTTCCTGGTTGACTGTGTAGAAGCCCATTGTCTCAGCCTAGCCTAGGAATCTCTTTACCAGGGTGGAGTTTAGTCCCATCTCGTGGGTGACCCATTGCTGAGAGTGATGAGAAGCATGGTCTATGGCTGGGAGGTTCGTGGAAAGTCTGCACGCAGTTGGTGGTCTTCCATAAAAGATAAGTACCACTTCTATGTTTATTTACATGTTGTGTATGTGTACATGTTTTATATTTATGTGTTTAGCCTGTATATGTTGTACGTATAAGCTTTATTATTATTTCTGCATTAATCTGTGTATTAGCAGAATATGTTGTATGTTGTCTGTTGTTTGTTTATAAATATATATATATGGATGGTAATTGTTATTTCTATGAGATAACATGTCCTGGCCTGAGTCGCTTGGGTGTGTATGATGTTCCTTAATAATCTATGTGCGGCATAGCCCAGCAGGTGTATGGTCGGGTATGTTACAGATCAGAACTTGAACAAAGCAGTTTTGTAGTGGCACTTCCCGACTTGGGTGGTCGGGGGATGTTATAATATGGTATAAGAGCATGAAAGTTTTAAGTGGCATGACCCAGCTTGGGTGGCTGGGTATGTTACAAATTGGTATCAGAGCCCAGTTTTCGACACTGAGCCTGAATTGGGCCATATAAGTGGTTATGGAAGCAAAATCTCAAAAGGAATTGTTGTCAAGAGGGACAAAATTCAAATTTCAGAGTGTGCCTGAGTGCCAATATAACACCTTGGTTGTGCTTAGAAGCTCAGGAGGTATAGCTGTTCAATAAAGTCAGCAGAGAAAAGAGACTACAGTAATCATGGGTTTGGAACCATAAAAATTAAATTTGGGTTGCTAGATTTGTTCGGAAAGGGACAAACCCCTCACAACCATTGGATCCGGAGAAGGTGCGCGAAGGTTAAGCACCGAAGTCCTTCAGACTTCACCCCTTCGGCTATTTTAAAACTATAATAGAGAAAACTGCCGAAGTCCCGGAGCCCCGAAGTCCCAAAGTCCAGAACCAATCCAGACCGTCCATTTATAGGGATACGTGCCCAAAGATTAAGCAACGATCGGGGTTCGACAGTCCGGGGGTTGTGTGGTGTTCAACAACGAAATCCTCTGAAGTCCCAGAGTGACGTGTATTGTTTGAAAGTTCAACATTTAGTAGTTATAAGGTGTGCGAGAATGGAATCTCCCAAGCCCGAAGTTTCGAAGTCTCGAAGCGTCGGATATGACGTGGCCTAATGATGTCACCTGGGGTGATGTGGACTTCCTCTAGGCATGCCATGTGTCATTGGGTTTTGTACTTTTCACAGACTCTTAGAACTTATTGCAACCTAACACATGTCGCTCGATAATGGGACCATGTGTCGCCACTTGGATTGATGACAACATATCTAAGTGTACCCTGGAGGGTTCTAGAGTTTGGGAATTCGGCGCTTAGAGGGAATGTTGGAAGGAGTTGAGAAAAAAAATTCTCTGAAGCCCGAAGCTCCGGAGCACCGTAGTTCCGAAGCTCCGGAGCACCAAAGTTTCGAAGCTCCGAAGAATTTCATGTTCAAGTAATTTTCCACTTCGGCATTTGGTATTTCATAGGATGGATGGAGTATTGCAATAGAAACCTCTAAAACCCGAAGTGACAAAGCTCTAAAGGTGTACTACAATGGGTTCACCAGTTCAGCGGTCTAGGGGTTTCACAATGCACAAAAGGAGAATCTGTCAAAGCCCGAAGTCCCTGAGTGACGTGGTCTGCTAATGTCACCAAGAGTGAAGTGGACACACTTGATGCTTACCACATGCCACCTTGTTTCGTACTTTTGATGGGACCTTAAGGCCAGTTAGAAATTGACACGTGTCACCCCTAATATTGGGCCATGTGTCCACTTCTTGGGATCTGCCACATAACACCCCTCTAGTGCATGGTTGTTGACTAGATCAACGGACAAAAACGATTGCGAAAATCCACAGGATAATTAATGAAGGAGCTACTTCACATTCCATAATCCATAGGGATCGTAGATCTCCATTAGGATTGCAGATCAATGGTGGATGTGATTTCTACTCCATCGCACATCTTTCCATTATGGAAGTTGGGGTCGTTGTTAAACCTTGAGCATGTTCGAGGTCTGTAATTGATCGAGACCGTCGATCTTAAAGTGATCGACAGATCAACGAGTTTTCTCAATTTCTGAAATTGGAGTCAATCCCGATCGTCTGTTCACAGATGAATGTCGACCATAGATCTCAACCCTTCATGGTTTCGACATTCGACAATTCAGAAGGCAGCGAAAGATGGAGTTTCAGAACTTCTAAAACCCAGAGTCCCAGAGCTCCTATCAACTGTAGATCTAAATAGAGAACGAGGACCGTCGATCAGTGTGTCCTCTGAGTATTCGAAAATTCAGCGTTTGGGAGATTAGAAGTGTGCAGGAGCAAAGTTCGTCGAACCTGAAATTCTGAAGTCACAGAACACAAAAGTGACGTGGCATGTTGATGTCACCTACGGTGATGTGGACCATCGTACGCATGCCACGTGTCCATCTATTTCATGTGTTTGATAGGTCATTTGTGCCAATGAGAATCCGACATACATCAACAATTGATTGGGCCACGTGTCTCTTCTATATTATTGACACGTAGCACCCTGAGTGCACTGCACTAAGTGAATTCCAGAAGTTTGGGGGGGGGGTTCGGTATTCGAGGAAACTGGAGTATGAAGTTGTTAGCATTTCCGAAGTGTGAAGCTCCAGAGAGCCAGTCCAAGAGTTCATTGGTTCGATGTTCGGGAGAAATCAATTAGGAAGTGTAAGAAAGCTCCAGAGCCCTGAAGTCCCGAAGCTCCTGATAAGCACCTATCAGTTAGAGTCTGGTTATAACCCGAGGTCACATGGGTTTTGGGCTAAAAAGAAGGGGGCTAATGCCCAAAAACTGTTCTAAAGAAAGAAAAATGTCTTAGGAAGGAAGCCTGTGGGGTTTGATTGTTCAGACCTGCATCAAAAGAGGTAAAGAGGGTATGTGAACCTTATGAGTGGATCCAACAAAGGTTCAAGAGCTATTTTGGCTCTTAAAAAAATAAATAAATAACTCCACATGAATTGCATCATTGAAAAGGCAATTTTCAATTGTTCATAACTTTTTGCTTAGGACTCGGAATTGAGCAAGGAAGCAGTCGATGGAAAGGTATTGGAAAGAGGATTCTCAATATTTCATCATACTTAAGGATTGAGAAGCTTAGATAATGGGAATTTAGAAAGAAGATGGTTGGTGACCATAAAAGGAAAATTGTGCTTATGTTACCAAAATGGTATATTATGGTTTTAGCTAACATAATCATTGTATGCCTGTTTTTGGATGTAATGATTACATGTAAAACATAAAAAGTGCTAGAGATGTCCGCAGACAGAAGAAAGAAGGACAAAGACAGTTCTTCATTTTACATATGGGATCTTTAATAAATTATTGGATCAGAGGTTGGGTTCAATAAGCAACATGGATAACCCTAGTGAAATTCTTGTTTGGGGAAGACAATCCAGATTCATATGGAAGATGATTGCTTGAGGAAACTACCAGCTGAAGACGTCTTTACTCAATGAGTAAGATGGAGGACTTCTATGAAACTCTAATTCGGGAAAATATTTCAGGATGAAAAATATGCATACCATTTGGGGATGTAGAGTAAAAGAGTTTAGACCTGATATCAAGAAGGGACAGAGGTAATCGAGGCAAGGGTGCTATGACAAGAATATCTCACAAGATGATCAAAGGGTCAAGAATAAAGAATGATAAGGTAAAAATGTACATTGTGGAAAGCTCTGTTCTATGCAGATTGATATATTAGAATGTTAGTATTCTGATAAAGGAAGACATAGTGTATACATGGAAATAAGATGTAACATTCTAGGGATCAGACCTACAGTTTTGGAGGTAGCACCTCCATTAATGTTAACAAAGTAAGAAATGGAAGCATGGTTGTATAATAAACTTCAGGGTGAAGTAATGTAGGTGTGTGCACACTAAAGAAATGCCAGCTGATGCATAAGCAATGCATCATGTGCAAATTGGTTCTGGAAGTTTATAGACATACTCTGGGAAGCCATTACATAAATATTAGTTCATTCCAAAATTGAATAAGTTCCAAGAATAACTCAAATATAGTGGAAAAGAATACCACTGGGTGAATTCTGAGATATTTGAGTCTATTATAACACTCAAGAGATGTGACAACAATAAAGAGGGATGTTGAGTACATTCCAAAGGAATGAGTGCATTCCTAAAGTACATTGGGTTGTCAATCCAAAGGGATTCAATTATGGAGAAGTCAGGTCAAGAATGACTTAAAAGTGAAAAGGAAATTCTAATGAAGAATCAATAAGGAACCATGAATAAGAAAATGGTTCTACGCATGGATTGGAATGCAAAAGAGATGGTTCTTGACAAGAATCCATCAAGTGGCATAGAGCCAGGAGTGACATTTCCAGAGATTGGAAGCATCACTTGAAATTACAATGGTAAATTAAAAGCAGTAAGGATTACTTCCAGTTAATTCTATGCAGCTAGCGAAGGAGGCATATGTGCATCTTTACAGTATGCTAGAGATTGGCTATGCAAGTCAAGTTGAGCCTAGTTGGAAAAGAAAAGATAAGGATGCAAGAAGCCTTAAGTACTAAAGTACTCAGTCGGGAAACGGCTGAAGAAGTTCAGTCCCGAAAGGAAATGGATGTTGAAGATCCAGAGTCTACAAGACAACATGTTTGGAATAATTCATCCAAGTATGAGTTGGGATAGAAATATCCAGAAAATAAATAAAAGCTGAAGGTTAATATCAACATTAGTATTTGGCTAGAAATGCAAAGGTAGCCAAGAGTAATTTGGCAAGAAAGTGCTCAAGACATAAATAATCATGTACAATGATTACAGTGAGAGCACAAGAAGATGAAAGAATCCGAGAGAAATTGAAGACTTTTGGGTTCAACAAGGAAAAGTGATTCAGGGAGAAAGAAGTTGTTGCAATTATTATAGCAACAATTATGATATGGCTTGTTGGGACAACCATAAAGAGAGAATTCTTGCATGTTGCAAGTGTTGCAGATAATGTTGCTGCATATATAAGGAAGCAACAGAAAGCTAAAGTGTTGGTTATAAGTCTGATAAAGAGGCATGAAAGATTCTACTGTCATCAACTAACCAAGTAACATCAAATTTATTTAATGGAAATTGTGCAGGTAAGTATTTCTTTGGAAATTATGTTGCATAGTTTTTGAAGGGGAATTTAGGTGAGAATTTCCCCAGATAGAATTTTATAATACATAGTATGGTAGTATTTAATGCATTAACATGAATAAGATATCGTTAGGTGTGGTAAAGGCTAGAGGCATGTTATAGATATCAAAGCTTTTAGTTTTAGAATGCACACATTGACATAGTAACATGTCATGTTATTTTGGTTATGGGGTAATAACCAAAGAAATAAAAGATAAGAACTTGTTATAGGAATGATGCCAGAAAAACTAGTCATGTGTGAGACCAGGACATGGTTGGATATGGAAAGGTTATAAACCACACAAATACTCAAAAGATTCCTATCTTTAAATAATGCTTGGACTGCAACCTTTTTGCTAACACTAATGCACACCACAAAATTATATTCTTGGTGTAGTGTTTGGGTCGGAAAGGAAGGCATCCAAATAATCAAGACAATGGGAAGTGTGTGAAGAAGGTGTCAAGACATTGACCAGATTTCCAATTTATGGATGGTGAGATACATGACTTAGATAAGGATCATTATGAAAATAATAATAATAATAATAATAATCAATGCAAAGGTGCATTGAATAGACATGCATTGAGAGTTGCACTCAGGCCTAGTAAGTGGCAGAGTTGCACTCATACATGATAGAATTGTATATTTAAATGCATTTTTTGAATGCGTTTGTTAATGCATACATATATATTGTAGCATGGAAATAATTATACTAACAACATAAATGTTGTTAACTCCCGGAGTTGAGAACATTTCAGGAGATGTTAGAAGTTACAACAGGAAAGTTGCAAGACAAGTAGTCACATTAATATTGACTATAGAAAAATTTTCTATCCAGAAATTGAAGTAATCAACTTACTGATATTTATTGTGAACATGCTTATGTACATAATGATAATTCTTTTTCTGTTCTAAGGCTTTTGCGATCGTTGTTTTGTTTAGAGAGTTCTTTCGGATCCATCGCATAGGTTTTATGTTTTTCGACGTTTCGGACCAAACTATTGTGGTCCATCATCATGACTCTCTAATGATAATTCATTCTTTATTTAATAAAATTGTTTGGTATTGTGATTGGATTGCTAGGTGTAGGCAATTCTAAAATCAATTCATAAGTTTTTTTTTTGTACATATTGCAAAGAGAGGATGATGTACATGAAATACTAACAATTTTTTGGTTGAATGCAATATAGAATTGTTGGAGGAAAAATGGTATTCAACATGGTGCTTGCTGAAAGATAGAAGGAAGACTCCATCCTATTATTGCAACAACAATAAAAAATTATGAAATAGAATTTCATATTTTGGGGAAAAGTTGAATTCCTTAGGAAATTACTTTGATTTCTAAAATGGAATGTTTTAATGTTCTCTCATGAAAACTGTATGTGTGTGATACAGATGAGAAAATATTGATTAAAGTTGGAATGTTGATTTCAAAGAGTAGCTCTGGGGAAGATGTTGATTGGAGACAATGGATCTTACCCTGTGGATCCCAAGTGGATCTGGGTGT
>JZKD02S0692039.1:258900-275114 GCA_000966675.3 Picea glauca
GAAGAAGCAGCAGCATTGTCATTGTATTGAGGGGCGGTTTGTGCCATTTGAATGGGAGTTGGGATGAATGGATAGACAGACTAATGAATGGGATAAAATGGCAGACAGAAAATAATAATTAGACGACTGAATTGCAGATAGATCAGATTGCAGAGCTCACAAGGCTTCAGATTGCCGAAAACTATAAGCGAGCATAACTATATTTTAAAGGGAGCAGTCAGACGCGTTTATTAGGAGTGACGGTGCCATCTGTCGACAATCATAAAGTGACAAGATCAATAATTTTCCACCGCCTTGGAAATTTTGTGGAATTTATGTTCCCTCTAAAGATGAGTGTGATCAGTAAGATCAAGAATTCAGTGTAATCAGTAAGATCAAGAATTCTCCATCGCCTAGGAAATTTTGTGGAATTTATGTTTCCCTCTAAAGATAGTGTGATTACTGATCACATTTTTACATGATATTCTAAATTAGCATACCCCTTAAGAAGGTGAATGGGAATGTCGAAGTAATGGTTGTTTTTTATATTAATCATATTTGATGATGCTTTGAAATAGACCATTAAAGTGTATGTGAGTAGATGTGGAACAAAGAATATAACAAATGAGCATTAAAGAAATGTGTACAAATTGCAAGCTTAACCTTAACTGTATGTTATGTGTTTTTCATCTTAAATCAATGTAAGTGGTACCTTTAATTTTTAAGGAATAAAAAGTAACATGAAAATGTGTGCTAAATATATTAAGAAACAAGAAGCATCCATGACATGTGAAGGATAAAGAGATGTAGTATATTTAGTCATATGAGAAGAGTAAGAATGGGTTAGAACCTGAAACCATATAAGCTTGTTTCCACAAAGTGTTCTATTTGAAAAGGCATTATAAGAAACCAGCTAAATCCATGAGGATATGAAGGAAAAAGAGATGAAGTACATATCACAGAGTTATGGATAGACTTGTTGGTTTGAGAAGAGTATAAATGGGTTATAATGACAAAGCATGTAAGCGTGCTTCTTCTTTTTTTCTCATTGTAACAAATGTGCTATCTTGCATTTTTGCATAACGGTCAAAAGAGAAGAAGGGGGAGATACAGAAACCTACTAAAGCCTTGTCATTCAACCTTTTCAATGTCTATGGTTGCCTTGGAGAGTGTTAATCCTTGGGATTTATGTATAGTCAAAACCCATGCCATTTTGAGTGGGATTTGTTTCTTATTTCCACGTTTAATGGGTAGGATTGGTATTTCCACGTTTAATGGGTGGGATTGGTATTTTGTTGAGGTTGACACCGTCCCATGGTGGACCGAGATATGTGTCAAACACCACAACGACATACGCTGACAAGTTTGGAGGGTTTGCAAGTCAACATAACACGTTGACCAATGCATACCAAGATTTGTTGTTCTAATTGATGGTCATCATCTTCCTTAGAGATAGAAGAGCCGATAAAGATGAAGCAACATTAACAACACCAAAGAAAACAAGTTCTCTAGATCAGGAAAATATGGGGATAGTTGAATCAACAACAACATCACCACCTATCAAAGAAGTTTGGACAATAGTTGGGAAGAAGATAAAGATATTATCAGTAACACAACCAATGATGACCAGAAGTAGATCCCGAAATAAAAAATAATCATGTGTTGCTTTTGTCCATTATTAAGCCATCAATTTGTCCAAATTTATTCATGTAAGGATTTAAGGAATGTAGTATTTTTGGATAACTGGAAACATAGGCAAATGAACTTGGAATAGGTACGATAAATGGGAAAATTAGACTTAAGATCTTTTTTCTATGTACTTTTTTCTATGTTTAATAAAATGTAATTCAAAATCTATAAAATTTATAAAAAATATATATGATAAACAAAAAAATGTCTCTTAATATATTAAAGTTATTTTAAACTATTATATTATATTATATTGTAAAATTGGTTCTTATTATGTTTTTTCTTAAATTTTTGGTTTGCAATATTTAACAGTTAGTGAGTCTTGATTTTTGATCAACTATTCATAGTTTCTTTTACATTTTTATTAATATTTTGATTATTGTATCTTTTTCTTACATATACTTTTTTTAATCCCAAAAGTTGCTAATAATGACAAAGTCTTTATTTCTTTTATACAAAATTGTACAATATAATGTTAAAAAATAATGACAAAGTTTTTATTTTCTTTATCATTCTGAAAACATGATTTTAAAATAAATCTGAAAACATGATTTTAAAATAAATTTGAAAAAAAAAAATGAATTCTTTATTTCTTTTATACAAAATTACACAACATAATATTAAAAAACATAATATTAAATATTAAAAAATGGTAACAAACTCTTTATTTTCTAACATGATTTTAAAATAAATTTGCAAACACAATTTTATACAAAAATTTCACAACATAATATTAAAGAATAGTAACAAAGTCTTTATTTTCTTTATCATTCTGAAAACATGATTTTAAAATAATTCTTAAAACATAATTTTAACACAGGTTTTGAAACCAATGTTTCAAAACTATGTTCATGGGTTACGGCGTTTCATGCTGGGAAATTGATTGGAATTTGGAACTTCCATGCATTAATCGATTGGAACTTCATTGCATGGTTGAAATTTGGAACTTGAATGCATTGATCGACTACAGCTGGGAAGCAGGTACACAGTGCGGATTGGATTGCATGCATTCATTGACCATTTGACTGGAGTGCATAAGGTAGATAGATTGGATCGCATGCATTTATTGAAAGTTTGATAGGCCGATTGAATTTCATATTTATTCAAAGAAGACACAGAGCAAAGGACACTGAACAGGCAAGGCAACAGATATACAGTGTTGTTGAAATTCATGTAGTTGGTGCCTACAGCCAATAATCTCCTTTCCAGGTTGCTTCCATGTTCCAAAAGATCGTTTCATCTAATAATACGAGTCTATGCTCCACTGACTGCCATACAGTAAACCAACTATAATTAAATGCTCCTGTCTATCTGTCTCTCTATACTTAATTTAGACACGTTATGTGTAGGTAAAATGTTAAATGATATAAGAAGCCATCGCGATCGATCGATCGTTTCATTCGTTCGTTAATCCTATAAGAGGGACGTTCACTTCGAAGCGTTGCAAGATTATCTGAACTTTGAAAGCTGAGCGAAGCAAATCTTCCGTGAGAAATTTGGATTCTACAAAGTCAATGGCCAGGCAACTCGACTGCAAGACTCATTCTATGCATTTGTCAGTAACTTCATTAAAGAAATGGATCATATGCCAGAAAATATTTGTTAAGTGTACAACGTATTAAATCCCTTTGACATGTTCTGACCGCTTAAAGGTGAGGATGGAGCAGCGATATGGAAAATCTTGGCACCTGTGAACTGAGAGAGTGGAAATGCATGTGGTACGTATGACCAGGATAAGACCGACGCAGACGGCCCATCCGTCCATTGATAGAACGGAACAGGTGGAAGTGCGCCACAGGCTTTTCCGTCGACTGTTAAATTTCAAATTCTAGCAAAAGTCGTTCGCACAATTCGCGATATTCATAAAAATGACCATTTTGATTGACAACATTGCAGAGTAAATACGGTACAAATATCACACGTCCTTGTGACTATCAACTCTGCCACTGCATTTAGCTGCATCCGCTAATTTTACTCATCCACGTCTGAAATATCCTAGCCATCTAAATTTAAAAACATGTCTAACGGAAAATCCGCCCATTCACGCGGCTTTGAACAAAATCAACTTTGGAATTTAGATATGAGAGTACGGGAAGGAGCCACAGCGAATCATAATCCCGCAGGCGGTTCTGTCCGGAGATTGCCGTGTAATTTTGACTATTTCGTGGACGGTGGCAGACTCCCTGTACATGAATTCATCAAAATTACAAGATTAAAGGCGGAAAATTTGCACAATGCTTATCATATGCCCTCTACCAAAACGCAGTGGAGATTTTCAATTCTTTATGCTCCCATTTTTGCGCTTAATAATTTGTGGAGTTGTTGCTTGGATTGTTCATTTAATGAATTGTCATATTGTTAATTTAATGGATTGTTAATTTAATATTGTTCATGGACGTATCTTGTATCAAGTAGAAAATTAAGTTCAATATGATACTGTAGGTTTAGTTTGAAGTTAATACCTAGTAGGAGTAGTTTCAAAGGCTCACGATTATGAGTTATACCGTTTATCCATTGGGATTCAATTATTATAATAAATTATAAACAGCAAACTACAATACCATGACATACATCTTTAGAGAGGAAAGAAGGTACTATCTCAGAGTAATCAAACTAAAAATAGGAAGGAAGAAAACCAACAAAGACTATGTTTTTATAATTTTCATTCTAGTCCCAGGATCACTAATAGCATTGGATCAAAATTGATGTAGGTCAGGGTCTTTCCTATCTATATTTCTTCAAGATTTTGTCAAGTGGAATCTTTTGAAAGCTTTCTTCAACCTTAATTGACAACCTTTAATAGCACATAAGAATGAGCAAGGGATGGAATTGGCCAATAATTGTAGAGTCATCATTGTCTATAAGTAAGTTGGCGTGAAATATAGGAACCATTAATCCAAAGAAAGTAGTTATTATGTTATCTCAAATAGATATAAATCATTGATAAAACATTGGAATCTCTTTAAGGACAAGGTATCAAGGTAAGTTTCTACCTTCCATTGAAATCAAAATATGTAGTAGGAGGTTATTTTACTAACACTTCGGAGTTGAGAATAATAGTTTAGATATTGAGACAAGACTACTCGCTAAAGCTTGGAACAAAGCTTCTAGGTTCCTCACTAATGCTCAACCATAAACTAAACTTGTTGACATTGAATTATGTCATGACCCTAAATCAACATCTTTACTCTTCTATTATAATTACCATTGCCTATCTCCTCCTCGTGATGCCTAATCTCAACAAAATGCAGTTCCAACATCTTTACTCTTCTATTCTAATTACCATTGCCTGTAAGGTCCTCTCTAACAGAACCTAGAATTTCATAAATTTAAACATAACATTTCTATTATAATTTCTTTTACGGTTCTATATTTAGAAAAATAACATCATCAAAATAACAATTTATAGTTTATGGCTCAGCAAAATTCCCAAATGGGCAGCATGATATAAATGATATATTGAAAAATGTACACAGCATAAATCACATATTGAATCATCATACGGTAATGACATGCCATAATAAAAAAAAACAAAAATACATGTCAAGTGATTTGTTTCCCAATTATGTTTGTCCAAGCCCAAGCTGAAACTATGCCCAAAACCGAATTTTCCTCCTTGCCATCTAGGAACAGAGCCTGTCTAGCTCCCTAGCTCCAGGATTCCATGAGGATTCCTAGCCCCCGGGCCCAAAACTCCCAGCAACCTGGTGCACCCTTGTAACAATCCACCCCAATCTCCCAAACCAGAAAAATATCCAAACCAGGAAATATAATCCTTCACCCCCAAATAATTCTTCCTCCCCAAATTTTCATAATCATCTCTGGAAGGCCTCTGCCCAATGATATCCCCCTCATTCACCGCCTCCTCCTTCATTTAATGCCACCCAACTTATCCCTCCATTTACTACCTTATCCCTCCATTCACTACCTTTTCCCCTATCATACATAAAGTTTTATAATAATTAAATTAAAGTTATTAAGCCCTTTAATTCATTACCCAAACCTTTAATGAGTCAATTAATTAATTAATCAATCAATCAACAGATATAAACAATTAATAATTAATTAATTAATATTATTAATAAATAATCATTGTTTAACTAAAATATATTAGGACAGTTAATTATTTAATTAATTATACCTGATAAACCTTAAGCAATCATTTAACTAGAGTTGTTACATTACCTATCTTTAATTTTACAACATGTCAATAACTTTTACCTAGAAGATAGAGAGGAGATAAGGAGGAAACTAGGACATCAAACCTTTGATTTTGCAACCTGCCAATAGCTTTTACCCAAAAAAAAATAGAGAGGAAACTAACGATATTATCTCCTAGCGGGAGCCTCCTACTTGACATTGTGATGCCTAATCTCAACAAAATGCAGTTCCCTTCAAAATTAATTTGCACTTTTGTACATATTTGCAAACTTGGAATGTACCTTTCTCTTTTTCTCTCATACCTCCTTCTATATTATAGCTTGTAAAGACACCTTAGACCACGCTATTTGTTGTTGAGGCAAGTGGGAACAACTCCTCGAGGAGAGAGCTATTATTATCATTTTTAACCATTGCTTCCTATTGAGTTCTCCACAAATATGGAAGAACAACGAAAAATACAACCATGTAATGGACATGTGGCAAAGGGAATTAAATAAGTGTTAGAAGTAGCAACTTGAAATGTAAGGCAACAGTTAAATGCTAGGATGCAACACGGATCAGGCGAATACAATTGCATCGGGCTTCACAGGAGACACACGAGATAACTCAAGTACCCCTGTAGGATTCCAAAGGTGTGTACTAGATACAAAGGCGATGATTATGGAGAATTGTATCAATGCGTGAATCCTTGGTCAATCAAGATGGTGAGACTTTATCGTTGGGAGACTTTATCTCAACCAAAACGTTTTGGTGCCTAGGGTTTTCGTAATATATTTTCTTTCAGCAAAGCACTGGCAGTGACGACCCTTTGACGTGTTCTAACCAAAGAAGGAATTTGGCACAAAGTGATAAAGGAGAAGTATCTACCTTTTATTACAGTAAAAAACTGGCTCAAATCGGTTTCTTTTCATCAACCTTTGGCTTCAAAAATTTGGAACAACCTATTAAAGTTTGTCCCCTTGATTACTAATTTGCTAAGCTCGAAGCCTGGCACAGGCCATCATGTGGCACTTGGAAGGGATATAATTCTAGGGATGGACAGTTCATTCTTCCTTTCTCTTCCACTTCTCATTGTTCTTAGGAAGAAACATTTCTCGGTATTAGCTCAGGTATGGAGAATTCATGGATAGGACTCTTTACTATCTACTTGGATTAGCAACTTGGACATGGATCTTACAAGTGATCTGGCGGCAGAATGGGATCGTTGTTGGAGGGCTCTTCAAGCATCAGGTATTTCATTATCTGAAAATGAAGATGAGCTTTTATGGATCGGGGGCGACTCATCAGGTTCTCTCTCGAAAAAGAATGTTTATGCAGCTTTTATTTCTACACTAAATCAACTGACGCTCACAGGTTGGCGTAATCAATTGTGGAAGTGGAACATCTAACAAAAAGTCAAGCTCTTTCTGTGGCTGGCAGTGGAAAACAAAATTCTGACTTGGAATAATCTTCAACTCAGAGGATGGATGTTACACCCCAAGGCCGAGACCTTGTTGAATTGTAATTATGTTTATAGGTTGGTGAGATGGACGGTTATAAGATGAGAGACTTATGTGTTTATTATCCTGGTGAGCCAGATGTTAAGGCCAATGAGCCTGATTTTGTATATGTAAGTACTCGCATCATTAATAAAATTACATTGTTGCATGTAGACCGACCATGAAGAAGAGTTATGGGGGACTAAGCTCCACTAGGTAGGGTATGGGAAGGAAGCTAAGTGTCCAGGCCTAGGGGATAAGCTAGAAGGGCCTACCTCTAAGGGAATAATATTTTATTATTTATTCCCAAAGGCTATGGTTGACTTAAACCGTGTTGTCCTAAGTTCCTGGGAAAAATGGAACAAGTGCTAAGTGGAACTCATGCGTCTTCGGGAAGACATGTGTCAACCTAGGCGCATGAATTTTATAGCTAAGTAAGCCAACTCATTGCGGGGTTCGCTTCCCAATCTGGAATTTCTCTCGATCCTTGCATCTGGACCATTTTCGAGTTTCCTCATGACCCTTACGTTTCTCTGAAAGTCTATCACCTTCCCGATTGACCAGGGATTCACGCATCGATCCAATTCTCCATCATCATCGCCTCTGTATCTAGTACACACCTTTGGAATCCTGCAGGGGTACTTGAGTTACCATGTGTGTCTCCTGTGAAGCCCGACGCAATTGTATTCTCTTGAGCCGTGCTGCGTCTTAGCGTTTAACTGTTGCCATTTTCGGTGCCCATACCCGTTTTTTGTTGCTGTCGTCACCCATGTGTAGTGGAATGTTGTTGATTGTTGCTTAGGAGTTGAATTGAAGAAGCAGGTTGTCAAGCATGTGAGCAACTCTCCTAGGTGAGAGAGTTTGCTGGGAAGTGAGTTCTCTTGGAAGGGAGTCCCATGGCAGCTACAATACTCTGAGACTTTTGGTCCAGCCTGTTGCTGAAGCCCAAGGTAAGGGAGGTGTAGTAGCTGATGGACTTGTATTAGTGAAGGTGTATCCTCCTAGGGTGGAGCATGCGTGTGGGGATGAGGGTCTATGGGTTGTTGGCGTAAGTGGCTCCTAGGATAAAATATCCTTCCTGTTGTTTTGTGCAACTTCCTTGTTGTCCTTGCCAAGCCTAGTATTCCCTTGCCTGGTGGAGTTTAGTCCCAGCTCGGGGGTGACCCACTGCTGAGCGTGATGAGCAGTGTGGTCTAAGGCTGGGAGGTTCGCGCAAGGTCTGCACGCAGTTAGTGGTCATCTATTAAAATATAAGTATCATTTACATGCTTAATTATGTATGTTATGCATGTTTGTGATTCTTGAAATGTTATCATGTGTTCCATTGCATGTAGGAATTACTGTCAATTCCACTGAGTCTGTATGGTAGCAATAACTCTATGTTATTTGTTTTAAATTCATTAGAAATGCATGATATATGTGTGTGTGTGTGTGTTCCTTTGTGGCGTTGCCCGACCTGTTGAAGGGTCGGGGACGTTACAAATTGGTATCATAGCTAATTTGTAGAAGACAAGGTATTTGGGTAGCATTGCCCAGTAGAGGTGTGGATGGTCGGGGACATTACAATGGAAGGGCCCGAGACATTTCCATTTCTACAAAAGGGATAGTGAATATAGTGCTCACCTGTTCATACATTGTCCATTTACTAAACGTATCTAGCTGAAAATTAAATTTATCAAAAAGTTCAATCAAGATTGGAGTAGGGTTGACTTAGATGATTGTCTGCCCAATTGGACATCGGATAAGACTGCTCCTCCTTTTCTTGCGACCCATATTTGTTGGTTTATTTGGTTAGAAAGGAATGCAGTTATCTTTGAAGGAAAGGAGCCTTCAGTTCATTTGGTGGTTATAAAGACACTTGGCTTCTTACATAAACCTGTGGCCAAAATGTTTAGTCCTCCTCTTCGCTCTTGTTGGATAGAACAAACACTTCAGTACCCGGTGGCATGTATTGATGGAGCAACCCAGGAAGATGGGCATTGTAGTGACGTTGGGGGTATCATAAAACTCTCAACATCAACAATTTATAAATGGTTCTTAAATTGTGGAGCTGGAACTAATACGAAGGAAGAACTTATGGGAGTATGGGCAACACTTTTCATAGCTAATCATTTTTCCATCCATAAGCTTCAGATTCCGAGAGCCTCCAAAGTTATCATAGACTGGTTAGTTAACAAGAGTGATATGCGTGTTAGTTCCATAGAAGGCTGGAAACAAAGAATCAAGATGTTAAGAAGGAAGTTTTTGGCCACCAACTTTTTTCACATTTATCGTGAATTCAATAAGGAAGCGGATGAGCAGTCCGAAAAAGATCTTCTAGAACCAGAAGGATATATATTGCTTCACAAGTGGTCTAGCGGTTTGGAGGGCCAGAGAAGCTTTATCAACATCTATTAGCGGACCCCTACTTCTGTGCCATTTTTTTGAAGTTTATCTCAATTTTGAGTCCTAGCCGGAATATGTATTTGATACTTTTTCTAGACTGTGGTGGTTCTGAATTTTGGCTTCTTGTTTTGGTTGTATTTGTTGGAGATTTAGTGTCATGTATGGAACTCTCCTTGGATGTACTTTGAATTTTTTTCCTCTGTTTTTTGCTCAGTGGTCAGCTATATGCCATGACTTTAAAAGGTAGTCGAGCTTGCGAATGTAAAAATTATATTTTCTTAATATAATTGTGCCAATTTTCTACTGGAAAAAAAGGGCAAAAAAGTTATGTAATGATAAAGGCATCAATGATAGCACTCCATTCATTAGATTAAATACAAATTTAATTACTATCTTCCTAAGCAATGTTTAGGTATTATTTTTGAGTAAAGTCATTGATTTGTGTTAGTTGTGATGGAAACTTCTTTAAGGTTGTAAATTGAATCGTCTAAGTTATGAGTGGAACTATGTCAATGAATATGTCTTATAATGAATAAAAAATCCTTCAACTATGTCAATAAATATGTCTTATAATGAATAAAAAATCCTTCGAGATTGAAGTTAAACTAATTTATTACAAAGATTCAATCACAGAACAAAGTTATATTGCATAGTTGGAGACCATACCATGATTTTTGCAACATCATGCTACAATTCAATTCTAGAAGGCTCCTTTGTTTTGAATGTTGGAAATACAGGTGTGATATCTACTTTAGGAATCCATGCTAGAGTCCCCACCAATAGAGGAATGGTTAAAGAGATTTAGTGAATAATGCATGTCAAATGAGATATCATCTTATCATTTTTATCAAACCTTTTAGTTTAAGTAAGGCTAACTCATAATCGAGACATTTAGATGAATGATTAGAGATGCCCCTATTAGTTTATATTAGGCCAACTAAAAATTGGCATAATTATGTCAATGACTTGAGATTCCCCATATCACTTTATATGAGACTTTTCCCATAATCAAGATAATGATGTCCATGGGATGAGAAATTCATGATATGGTTTTTGCCAAAATATTTGGGATGGTTAAGGAGGTTTAGTGAAAAACATATGTAAAATCATATGTCCTCATATTTTTATGTCAAACTTATCAGTTTAAATGAACTTCACTCATAATTGAGATATTGAGATGAATAAATGCACATTGGCCCCTATTAGTGTAGACGAGGCTAGTTCAAAATCGGCATAATGACATCAATGACTTGAGACTCATACTTATTAGTTTCTATGAGGTTAACTCATAATAAATATAATTGTGTCAATAACTTATAAGAAAATATAGAAAATAGTTGGCTCATCGGTTGATTCTTTTGTAAACATAATAATTCCTCACAAGGTAAATGCACATTGCCCTAATTTTATTTAACACAAACATGGAAAGTTTTAAGAATCCATACTTATTTTAAAGTGTAAAAACCTTGACGAGACTTAAAGTGTCAACCATAAAATGGTTGGCAATAGTTTTGTAAGAATATTGAAATTTGTAAGGATTTTATGTAGTTTCTAGAACATTTTGCTAATTTTTAGAGTAAAATACTTTTATCTTATAAAATTTGGCTGAATAAAATGGAAATTGCTGAATCATTTTCTCGAAGAAAATGTGGAAAATTAGCCCATGGGAAATATTTAGCCCCTAAAATTTTCCTTGAACACAAATGCCCCTTGGATTTTCAATACATAATCATGAGATACATGACATGAAACATGGTTGATATGTAGTGAAGAATTATTGCAAAATGTCAACAACATTGTATGCTAAAAGAGGCAAAACTTTTTCTATTATTGTCACCTATTTGTTGCTATTGTAGATGTTCTTACATTTCAAGTTGCTACTTCTAACACTTATTTAATTCCCTTTGCCACATGACCATTACATGGTTGTATTTTTCGTTGTTGTTCCATCTTTGTGGAGAACTCAATAGGAAGCAATGGTTAAAAATGATAATACTAGCTCTCCCCTCAAGGAGTTGTTCCCACTTGCCTCAACAACAAATAGCATGGTCCAAGGTGTCTTTACAAGCTATAGTATAGAAGGAGGCATGAGAGAAAAAGAGAAAGGCACATTCAAAGTTTGCAAATATGTACAAAAGTGCAAATTAATTTTGAAGGGAACTACATTTTGTTGAGATTAGGCATCACAATGTCAAGGAGGAGGCTCCCTCTAGGAGATAATATCGCCTAGTTTCTTCTTTATTTTTTTTGGGTAAAAGCTATTGGTAGGTTGATAGGCAATGGTAATTAGAATAGAAGAGTAAAGATGTTGGAACTGCATTTTGTTGAGATTAGGCATCACAATGGCAAGGAGGAGGCTCCCTCTAGGAGATAATATCGCCTAGTTTCCTCTCTATTTTTTTTTGGGTAAAAGCTATTGGCATGTTGCAAAATCAAAGGTTTGATGTCCTAGTTTCCTCTCTATATTCTAGGTAAAAGTTATTGACATGTTTCAAAATTAAATATAGGCAATGGTAATTAGAATAGAAGAGTAAATATGTAGATTTAGGGTCATGACATGATTCAGTGTCAACAAGTTTAGTTTATGGTTGAGCATTAGTGAGGAACCTAGAAGCTTTGTTCCAAGCGTTAGCAAGTAGTCTTGTCTCAATATCTAAACTATTATTCTCAACTCTGAAGTGTTAGTAAAATGACCTGTTTCATAGATGCTTTATATCTATTTGAGATAACATAATAAATACTTTCTTTGGATTAATGGTTCCCAGATATCATGCCAACTTACCTATAGATAATGATGCCTCTATGATTATTGGCCAATTCCATCCCTTGCTCATTCTTATGTGCTATTAAAGGTTGTCAATTAGGGTTGTTGAATCAAGCTTCAAAAGATTCCACTTGACCAAATCTTAAAGAAATATAGGTAGGAAAGGCCCTAACCTACATCAATTTTGATCTAATGCTATTAGTGATCCTAGGACTAGAATGAAAATTATAAAAACAGTCTTTGTTGGTTTTTTTCCTTCCTATTTTTGGTTTGTTTACTCTGGGTGTTAGAATATGATGGATGTGCTCATTAACCATAGACAATATCACTATTGTCACCCAACCATAGGTCAAAGCCACCCTCAAGCACCTTAACCTTGACAGAGAATCATTCTGGAAGCAAACCCTAGGCTAGATTTCCAAACAAAGGGTGGCGCACCTTTCTCCAAGGATAGCGCACCAAGAAAGAGATGATCAGAGATTCCAAACCATAACCAAGAGATAGTCCAAGCCAAAACCAAAATCTGTTAGCTGCAGCAGCTGCAACGACAGCTCTCCTCCAAACTTGCACATAAACTGGCCATCTGCAGTGCGCACAAGTGTTGCTTCTGCAGTTCTGAGAATGCCTGCCAGAATGAATACTGGACTCCTATATTTATACTAAATATGACAAACTGCCTAGGCTGACTTCTCATTCTGAGTGCCTATTTACTTAGTATATAATATTTCCTTTAGCCGACTTCTTCTCTTGGAGGCTAATAACCTAATACAAGTTATCCTCTTGAGCCAACTTGTCTTCTAGGGTTATTAGCCAACTAATTAGGGTTTCTTCTTGCTTCCCGGAATATTCTATTCTCATCAGGTTTACACATGGAGGTAAATACCTCCTGCAGCTACCATAATATCAACACTCCCTCCTAGCTAGGGAGGTATTGAAGGTAATGGTCTTGAGCACAAACATATCATTCACTCGGTAGCATCAACATAGTCGTATAGACTATCTCATGACTAGATCGTGAGCACCATCATCACTATCAGTGTCATCAGTTGCATCATCTCTCGAAACCATACTCCATCTGAGTAATCAGACATGATGTTGGATAAGTCACTCACACCAGAGAGTGACACAAGAGCCCTTCTTCTAATCCGGTCATATGTCTTAGAAGAATAAATGTCCTGAACCATTTTCCGTCTGGAAAATCTCTGTCCATTGATCAATCGTTTCCAACACTACTGATAGCATTCAAGGCAAATCAGAAAAATGTCATTTAATAGAACACAAATGTTTCTATCCATAGTAGGTACAAAACTACAATCCAGTGGTACACTGCCACACCAAGTAACACACAGATACTTGATTAGTGACACATAGTCACAATCAGTGGAACACATCCACCACAATAGTATACATTTATTGTCCGGAGACATACAATCTCCATAACAATCATATCATCTAATATCAACCTGCACAAAAAACATTGTTATGATATAAACTGAATCATTTGGGCCATTCTTCCACTCACATCTGTGAGATCTGGAAGAGCATCTGTCCTTAGAAGGTCAAACATCAATGATGAGCTATTTGGACTATTCTTTTCAAGCAAGGAAGAACAACTGTCTCAATTTCTGAGCCTGGACCATTCACCTATCTGGGCCATTCCTCTGGCACTAAACAAAGTGAAACTTGGAGAGACTGAGTCTGCCCTAGGGAATGCCTATCCCTGATTGCTGAACCTAGACCATTCACCTATCTGGGCCATTCTTCTGACACTAAACAAAGTGCAACCTAGAGAGAATGAATCTTCCCTAGGGAATGACTATCCGAACCATTTCCTAAGGAAATGACTGTCCTGCACCAACCTCCAAAATAGACCATTCTTCGAAACTGCTCACAATTATGAGCTTCGAAAGAATGATTGTTCGATGAGGTGGACCAGTCTTCTTGACCACTACCGAGAGTGACTGTCAAGAAGAGATATTGTCCTAGACCATTCCCAATGTTGACCACAAGGGGAATCGCTGTCTATGGTACATCATCAATCCATCGAACCATTTTCATTACAAAAATGATCATTCAATCTGGACCATTTTCCAAACTAGAAAATGCCTGTCCGTTAGAAATCACAAACCACTTTTCGAACTCGAACTGAATTTCTCATCTTGGACCATTTTTTGAACTAAAAAATGATTGTCCATAAGTCAATAACACAACAGTGCTCCCTCCCAACCTGGGAGTCATTTATTCCTTTTCCAATAGGGAATTCGTCTCCATTAGCTCCATCTTGAGTACGCAAACTCTTTCATCTTTGTTAGAGGCTTTACCAAAAGTTCTTCTTATCTGCTCATCTATGGAGATATATATTAGAGAATTACTTTCTCTTTTCTGGACTTCATCGTGGAGAATGTAATGCTTGATATCAATGTACTTCCCATGTGGTTCTGAAACCCCACGACAGGGTATCCCGTGACCATGAATTCATTGTTCTTCAATCCATTGGCCAAAGCAAGCTTGGAAGCCACGATGCCTCTGGCCAACATGCATTTTCCTTTCGCAGGATACTTTCAGTAGGATCCTGCTTGGTGAGCTGGGATGGAATTTTATGGAATGATCACAAGTTGAGGATTCGAGGGTAAATGCAGGGTGAGGCAATCCTGGAAAGTTTTTTCAAATTCAAAAATGAGCACGAATGTGTAAACAAGGTATAGGTGCAGATGGGACGTCCTAGATTACGAGCCACCCTCGGCATTGAACGGGACACAGAACGGGCGACGGGCCCAGCTACGAGACGGAACGGGTGACAGGGTGACTTGGGAGATGGCCTTTTGGGTTTGCTAGAGATGGGACGTCTAATGATCACCGATAAAACCAAAAGGTCGCATATTTAGTTTACTCTAGAATTTTGTTTTCCACTAGCTGTGAACCAGTTGACAGGTTTTCTAGAAAACCTAACACTAAAGAATGCCTTCCACATAATTATTTTAAAATGTCATGAAATACTATCACTTTAGCATTTAAAGTCATATTTTACAATTTTAGTTGGCCAACAATAATATCAACATATAATGTCATCATCAAATGTCTTGGACTTTATCAATTGTAACTCCATCTTCATTGACTTCACTTTCATATAAATGTGATCATCAAATGTCTTGCACTTTATTACTTGTAACTTAACCTTCATTGACTTCACCTTCATAGAGGTTGGCAACTTGTTCTTTAACAAAACCTTTATTGAATTCACATTTACCAACCCTGACCACAGGGTGGTCATTCCTTTGCTAATCATTTTCTCGAGGCTTTCTATTTGGCCCACTTGAACTAACCACTCTACCTTAGGACTTAACCATAATTCAATAGTTGCAGTTAAGACCTTATACTTTTATTGGATTCTCAATTTTGGGTCCAAATTTTTAGTCTTTGTCCATACATTTTATATGAATACTATAATAATAATAATAATCCAATTTTAAGGTCACAACTTAACCAAACATTAAATGGATGTATGAGACCCTTTTGTTTGTGAGACAAAGGTCCCCTTCTTGCAACAATTTGACAACTTAATCTACAAAGGTTTACATACCCTACACCCCTCTACGTTCGAACTTGTGACCTCATATTACATAATATTTACTAGTATGTATGTATATATACACTTTATATCAATATAAAGTGTATATACACACTGATGAATGTTACGATATATATATATATATATATATATATATATATATATATATATATATATATATATATATATA
>JZKD02S0692039.1:275164-292301 GCA_000966675.3 Picea glauca
TCTTCCTTGGAATATTCAAATGAACATGGCTCAACTACGAACTGCAATTATAGTTGGTAATCTAATGGGACTCCATTGAACTTGAACCTCAACTAGACCACCACAAAAAACCTTGCAGTAAACTTTACTTTGAAAAAATATGTTCAATTATATATATATATATATATTACATCACAAAATGTTCTTAGATTTTGTGTGGGGGTGCCACACCTACAAAGAGGATTAAAATATTATAATTAATTTAGTTAATTGTTGAGTTTATGAAGGGATCCTAAACTCACTCATTGAACTCCTATATAAAGGATAGATGTCATTGTGACATGAGATCATCATCATGAAATAATGGAGTTGGAATAAGTGAGTCTGCACCAGTATCAAGGAAGATTGGTGATCTCAGCTAGGAAAGTCTGCAGGGTGGCAAATCTGGCCTAGGAGAAAGAAGGTGGCAGAGGTGAAGTGTACAGAGGTGACCATACCCATTTTTTGTACTCATACATGGTTTGTAGACGGTTGAAGTGTGTATATACGCAGGTTGTAGAAGGACGAATCATGTATAGGGTATACACGTTTGCTCTCCACGGGTTACCATTTGGTGAATCACATATCTAGTTTTCTGGGCAGGAACAGATATGTACAGGTTGACATGTGACGTCAACAAGCTGTACAAGTGGTCTATAGCAGATTCGTGAGTAGAGTGTTGGAATATTCACCAAATACTGAGAAGGGGGGTGAATCACTATTGAGCACATTTTACCCTTTGTAATCACAACATGTAAACATTAACTTATCAACAATGTCATTCAACAATGCATAACATCAAACACAGTACACAAGAGTTGTGTTAGGAGTCTTTGAAAGGTTTTATTAATGCTAGGTACAATAAATACTTGGTAGCATGTGAGTACTATTGATATAAATGTTTATTGTACTTGTTTGCAAGATGAACTAACATCTCCTCTAGGAGATAATTCTTTTTTTTGCTTCCAGGCAGGTCACCTTGGTAAAGATACGATGATTACCATGAAATTGTCCTTCATTCTTGTTACCATAGATATGTTGTTGTGAAAATGTTATTATATTGGAAATACTTTTGCTCTTGTTGTTCTTGTCTCGGGTAGGTTATCTTACAAATTCCATGGAAGTTACCATGGAGATGTGCATGTTCCAGGAAGGTTACCACGGAAGCAGGTCACTAGTGACAACTCCAAGAGGGAGCTATAGTGACAGTTGCTGAAGGCAACATATTAGATAGCCTCCATTTTGAAGCATGGAGCAGACTGACCATCAAGAAGAGTCTGTTTCCAAGTAATGACAACAAATCCAAAGGAGTTTTGGACATCGTGCACTCAAACATGTGTGGACCAATGAAAGCCAGTTCACTTAGCAGGTATGTATATTTTGTTTCATTTATTGGTGATTTCTCACATAAAAATTGGATCTATTTCTCGAAAACAAAAAGCAAATTATTCAACAAGTTCAAGGAATTCAAATCCCTTGTAGAAAATCTTTCTGAAAAGAAGAGAAAGACTTTGAGGTCAGATAATAGAGAAAAGTTCACATCAGATGACTTCAAAGTATTATGCGGATAAGTTGGGATTAAGAGGGAGATAACTACTCCCTATAGTCATCAATGCAATGGTGTAGCAAAAAGAAAGAATTGGACGATAACCGATGCAGGTAATGGCATTGTACCAGAAGAGCATATTCCAAAGAATCATGACATGACAGAACCACAAAGACCTGCAGAAACGATTACAAAGAAAAGAAGACCAGCATGGGCTCGTGAGATTATTCAGGATGTCGAGGAGTATGGTGCTCCAGATGGATCTTTTAGAGAAAGTAGGATACCTCGACCATATTCCAGTTACGTGACATTGTTATGTGATATCCTTGATGTTGAGCCTACCTATTATGAAGAGGTTGCAGAGAAGAAAGTATGGAAGGATGCCATGATTGAGGAATACCAGTCCATCATTAAGAATGTTGTTTGGGATGTGGTTCTAAGACTGAAAGAGAAATCAATTGTGAGTTCCAAATGGATCTACAAGACAAAACATTTAGCAGATGGCAGTATCGAGAAGTACAAGTCAAGATTCGTGGCTCATGGGTTCTCCCAGAAAGAAGGAATAGATTATGAGGAGACATTTTCTTATGTGGCGAGATACACTTCGATTAGAAATACACTTGCGATAACTGCAGTAATGAAATGCAAGATACATCAGATGGATGTGCAGACAACTTTTCTGAATGGTGTAGTGAAAGAGGAAGTGTATGTGGAGCAGCCACAAGGATTCGAGACACATGATAAGAAGACACATGTGTGCAGATTGAAGAAATACTTGTATGGATTGAAACAAGAACCCAGGGCATGGTACAGTAGAATTGACAGCTTTCATATGAGCTTGGGTTTCACCAAGAGTAAAGCAGATCCCAACCTTTACTACAAGGTTAAGGATACTGGACCAGTGATATTGTTGTTATATGTGGATGACCTGTTTCTAATAGGGTACGAGAATCACATCCCTGAGTGCAAGAGAAAGATTGCATCATAGTTCGAGATGAAAGACCTGGGTATGATGCATTATTTCTGGGGTCTAGAGGTGTGGAAGAAACCGGACGAGATTTTCCTTAGCCAAGGAAAATATACAGTAGAGATCCCGAAGAGATTCGAAATGATGGATTGTAAATCCATGCCCACATCGATGGTGACGAACCTGAAGTTATTGAGTGATACTTCTTCAGAGACAATGGATGTCACCATGTACAGACAGATGATTGGTTCCTTGATGTCTTTGATGAGCACTAGGCTATATATATGCTTTGTGGTGAACACTTTGAGTCAGTGTATGGTTGAACCAAGACACGTTCACTTGATTGCGACAAACCACGTGTTAAGGTACCTGAAGGGTACAATAGAATTTGGAATTTGATATGTTTCAGATCGTAAGATAAGACTGCAAGGCTATGCTGATTCAGATTGGACTGGTAGTGTCACAGATCGGAAGAGTACATCAGGATGCCACTTCATTCTAGGGCCAGCTACGATTTCGTGGCTCAACAGGAAGCAGACTAGTGTGGCACTAAGTATGGACGAGGCAAAATTTGTAGCAGTATGTTTAGCTAGTAGCGAAGTTGTGTGGGTTCAGAAGTTGCTTGCAGGTTTGTTCGATCTCGAGTTGGAGGCGACTTGTATTTTTTGTGACAACCAGAGTTGTATAAAGTTGTATGAGAATCCTGTGTTTCATGACAAGTCCAAGCATGTTGAGATCAAGTATCATTATATCCGATATTTTGTGCAGAAGGGAGTTGTGAAGCTCCAATATATTGGCACAGACGAGCAGATATCAAATGTGTTGACCAGGCCTCTGTTAAAGGTAAAGATTGAGTACTTCAATGACAAGATTAGCGTGGTCCAGAAGAAATTTCCTCATAAGAGGGAGTGATGAGTCACATATGTGATTCTTGGGGCAATAGCTTACAGAGTGTGGCAACAACAGGTAGTCATTCATGGGCATGTTATTGATTGTGGCATGAGTCAACATGATCTCGCACAAGGTCAATAGTGTGTCGAGCCTTTGGGCTAGTATTTTCCCATATTTTCAAGTTGGAGGGCCAACCATGAGTGTGGTTGGAGATGTTTCCTAGCCCTGAGCTAAATGGGTAGTGTGTGCGCACTATATCACCTAATCCTAGTGGTTAGATTCCTGGTCACTGTGGATTGAATGCCTGGTGTGCCAACCAGAAGGGCTAGCTTCAAGGCTAGTTGTCCAAATTCTGTGTGAGATGGATAGATGTGACAGTTGCCCAGACTCTGTATGGATTGGGTAGTAGCGCGGTTCTATGTGTGTACTGGATCAAACTGATAAATTGCCCAAACTCCGTGTGGATTAGGTAGTTTCCTAGTTCTGTGTGAGCTAGATGAAGTCACGTAATGGCATAAGGTCCAAAAGGACACCAATACCCATAAGGTTCGAGAGGACGATGAGGTTGTGCCCACTAGAGAGATGCTACATGCATTGATGAGGCGCCAAATGCATGATTGTGGCATGACCATAAGATAGTCTATGTGTGACTATGACAGAGCAAGTGTATGGTTATGATGGTGATTGTGATGTATCGATTCATTAGATAGTTTGTGTGTGACTATGACAGAGCATGTTTGGCTATGATGGTGATACTTGTGACATGATATGTTTGATCATGAGATAGCATGTGTGGCTATGGTGATTCTATGTATAGACTTGTCTGCAAGACCATGTGATTGGTGGTAGTCTTGTACATGCCATGTGTAATGGATGGATGTGATTGAGACTACTAGATGAAGAACATCATGGATAATACCTCCCTAGCTAAGAGGGAGTGTTGAGTTTACATAACTTCTATTGATGTATATATTCATGGAAAGTCAACAAGTAAATGGTCCAGAATACATATACATACAGAAACAGTATTGAAGATTGTGCCAGAAGAATACCTTCCTTGCTAAGAGGGAGTGTTGAAGTATTATGTAGCTGCAGAAGATATTCTTATTGTATTTTATCAAGTCAAAACCATAAAAGATTAATGCCAAAGTATATTTGTAATGTCGGCTCAGGAAAATTATTATTATTATATTTTATACTTGCAATATGAGAAGTCAACCCTGCCAAAAAAAGTCAAAGTAAATTATATTTGCCAGAAAAGACAAGTCGACCCTGTGGGAAAAGTTCATTGGCAGAATAAGTATAAATAAGGTGACTCCTTACTCATTTAGTGATTACAACTCACTCAACTATAGCACAAGTTTGGTGGAGAGTTGCAGTTGCAGTTGCAACTACAGGAGGAAGGATAAGGCACATCTCTTGGTCTTGGTTGGTCTCTCTCTCCTACATTACCTTGATAGGGTAATGTGCTAGGATTTGGATTGTGCCTTGGTGTATCTCTTGGTATAATAATTGGTGTATCTTCAGGTGACAAGGCACAAGTCTAGTAGTAGGGTTTTTTTTAGTAGAAGGGTTATTTGGGATATTTCTCTCTGAGAGAGAATTGTACTAACACTGTACTTGGTTAATGAATCTATACTGAAGAAGTTCTGCTAGGTTTTCTTCCTCAAGTGGGTTTCCCAAGATATATCTTTGTGTCATGTGCTCGGAGGTGGCACATGTAGGTGCCTATGGTTGGGTGACGATGATGTAGCATCGTCTATGGAAAAACGAGCACGTAAAAGTAGTTAAAAACTTAAATTGCTATGGTAAATCTAAGTCTAACTAGTTTTAGGAAAGATTCAACAAATACCCCCAAATTTGACTTCAAATTGATGTTTGATTTGACCCTTTACCTTTGCATTGTCACCATCATCATTTTAAAGTGTTCTTTTGTGCCTTCATATTTAACCATTCTTCCTTGTAGCTTAGATTTGAGCATAAATTCCATTCTCACCCAATCATTGTCAAGTCAACATGCATGTCACTACCCAATCACAATTGTCAAACCCTACCTACGAAGTGTCACCATGCCATAGGCTCACTTGCTTACTACATGTCATGTTGTGATAGGTTAGAGTTTGCATTAAAAAGCATGCAAGGTAAGTGGAGAAAAAACTTAGGATATCTTAAGCTTAGGATATACTATGGAGGAAGATTTAGAAGATTAAGGTAAGGAAAAGGTGGAGTGAAGTGATGGGTGGCTCTGCACCTCTGCATTTTGTATTAGAAATGATGTGGAGGTGTGGAGAGGGGAATGTGGATAGGAGAAGGGAATGTGGAGGGATAATGATGTGGAAGAAAGGAATGTGAAAAAGTGGAAGAAAGTTTTTGGGTAGCAATCCTTTTTAGGTGACAAAAGGAAGCACACATAGCTTTAGGGTTATGTGGAGATGTGGGCATGTGAAGATTTGAACGAGTCCTAGCTACCTCCATGCTCCACACTCCTCAGAGAATAAGAGTCATGTAGAGGTTCGGCATGAGGAGCTAAGGAGCATGGAATTGAGCTTACCTATACACTCTACAAAGGGTAGGTAAGTAAAAAAGATACTGCAAATTATTAGTGGATGTAGAGAAAGGCATGTAGAGCTAAGCATGCACAATAAGTTACTTGCTTGACCTCCCTAGGAGGACTTCTACATTGTTTAAGAAGAGGGCCTCTGGTTGTAGACCAAAGAATGGAGAAGAGTCCATGACAAAAAAGACCCTAGCCATACTAGTAGGTGACATGCCCATGTACAATGGTGACATGTGTACACATCTCCCATACATACATTGGGGTGTAAAAAGCACCTCTCGATGCAATAAAAAAAGGGAAAAAACATAAAATTGAGGTTTACGTATTAAAGAGCTAGAAATGGAATGTGCATTATTTTTGTAATTTTAATTTTGTACATGAATTGTGTCTGTCATACAAATAGTCCATAGAATTTTGAACGTTAAAAAATAAAGTTAAAAGTGGACAAACTCGATCATTTTTTTTTTTAAATTCTTTTCTAAATTTGATAGAAATTTTGTTGGAAGTTTTAGTTCCACCTAATTAATGACAAACAATATACACCTTCCATGAAAACATATAATGCCTTATATATATTGATAACCCTCACCATGAGAACTTTGACTCTGAAAATAAATTCCCACATCTAAATTAAAAAAATAAAAGCAAAACTTTACATACCCTAAATAATAAACCCAATAAAATAAATTTACATACCCTAAATAATAAACCCAATAAAATAAATTTAATTTATCCCATTTTAAAGAAAAAATTAAAAACAAAACTTTACCTAACCCAAAATAATAACCCCAACAAAATAAATTTATCAATATTTTAAGAGGACACGTAGTCGCCAGTGGAGAATCTAAAGAACTATTCAACTTCTCAATGGAGAATACATGACATGACCAGATCACTAAAATCCTTTACCTTTACATGCACCGACTTCTCCTTTGAAAGTGGGAGCCTGGAGGCACGCTTGTCAACAGAGAATCCTTTACGGTCACCCCTGTTTGTTGGGAATCCTTGAATCTGTCACTAAAATCGTTTACAGTCACCCCTGTCAATTGAAAATCCTTGAACTTGTCACCACTAAAATCCTTTACCTTATATTATGGGTAGACTTTTCCTTTCAAAGTGGGAGGCACACCAGCCAACACGATCACTATCCACACTGTGACAGGTGATTAAGACCACTGTGAGTGTAACATAGACAAGTGAAGCTCCCCGCCACTGAGGCCGCCAATACACCCACCACTGCTGTTGTCTTTTCTTTGTGCGCATCATCCATCCCATCACCCATGGCATTCCTCCATCCAGTCATAGATTAAAATTTGAATTTTGATAATTGATCTCAGTTAATAGGTGCGTCGTGCACCTGGTGCATGATGCCCATGTTACACAACGGTCTTAATCACTCCTCCTGGAAGGTGGATAGTGATCGCCACTGTGTTTCAAAGTAATTATTTTATCTGTCTATCACTCTATCAGTCCTTTACTGACACTGTCCACAATCATGAAGTGACAATGTCAATAATTTCCACCCTCAAAAATTTCATGAATCTAATGCTGCCCACTGCCCAGCGTAAAGACGATGGATTTATCGTCTCTCATGTACAATCTCGAGAGTCATGAAGTGACAAGGTCAAGAATTCTCCACCACTCGAAATTTTGTCTCGTCTAAACATAAAAGATTCATTGGCCCTCTATCCACATTCATGAAGTGACCAATGTGCATTATCGCTGTCCAGCTTAAAGATGAATTTATCTATATTCTGTCAGAATTTTCCAACAATAATGTGAAGAATTTTCCACCCACGAAATTGTGTGGAAATTATGTCCCGTCTAAAGATGAAGTATTTATCGATCGTCACTTAAAGATCAAGGATTTATCTATATTATGTAAGAGACCAAAGGGATGGAATTTGTAAGAGACTAATTAGTCGGGAAAATCAACCATATTAGTTGAGGATTGCATATATTATAGAAAACATATACTAGCATACCCTCTAAGTTGGCGAATGAGAATGCCAAAGTAATTGGAGGGAGGTTTCATATTAATATTGTTAATTGTGATTATAAACATATTGCAATTAAAACTATTGCATTTGAAATTTTTATGGAGGTTTCATAATAATGTTGTTAATTGGGATTATAAATACATTGTATTTAAAATGATTGTATTTGAAGTTGGTTCACTATTGTGATGATGTTTGGTTCATGCCCCCAAGGCATTTCAACTTGTATAAAGAAAACATGGAACGGTTCACCACTATGTCCTTTGACCAGACAAACAATGTTTGGCATTGCGACCTTTTACCTCAACTCTTTGTGTCCACATAAAGAGTGTGGCCACTACCATCCATAAGCAAAGACCTTACATAAAGCACCATTTATTTTCCCTCAGTGCATGTCTCTAAATACATGTTTCTATTTATTAGAAATAACTTAATTATTTTTAAAAGACATCCATGTTATTTATGAAGTTGTTATTTTTATCAACATTACTTAGTATACTACTTGGTTATGGATAGGTCATTCACAATATTGGTGAAGTTATGCATTTTACTTAGCATTGTTTACTCAAGTTAGTTTTAAACATTATCCATGTTATTGAATAAGTTGTCAGTTTTCTTAAAATGTAAGTAATAATAATGTATTTATATGTAATAAAACTCACCTAAATTCTTCTCTGTGTCCAAAAGGCTTTAGCTTTGTACATGAATTTTGATGATGACATCGGTGACATTAGTCAATTCCCTTCATATCGAACTTTTTCTATGTGTCCAAAAGGCTACATGAATTTTGATGATGATGTCCTTTCTAGGTGACATTAGTCAATTCCCTTCATACCTAACTTATTCTCTATGCCCAAAATATTTTATCTTTGTACATGAATTTTGATGATGATGACCCATCTAGGTGATATGAGTCAATTGATTGATGTATTGTAAACATTATATATTAAGTTTACCTCTGCAATAAAAGGGGACCCTCCATGCATAAGACATGTGAATTTTATCATCATTCATAAATAATTGATAAATGTATGGAGGCAGCTTAAATGAGGCCTTTTCTTGTAGAACTTTTGATAAACCCTTTTTTATAGGACTCTCTAATCTTTATTTATCTCCACCTAAATGGACAATTGATACTAATATTATTTTGTCTAGCATCCAATATTTTTCTTATTAATTATTTTAATTATAAATTATAAATAATTAATAATAAAAATGCACTTTTAATTATTAACTAAGATACATAATAATAATAATAATTTATTTTTAAATAAATATTTAGTAACTATACATTCTTGTTCACTTTTTTTTTTCATTTTAAATTACTAAATTTGAAATTTATTTTTAACTTTGTTTGTTTTGATTCAACTTTAATAAAAATCACTTTATGCATTCTCATCAACTCACAATTCTTACGAACATAATCCAATATAATTTTAGGTTTTAACTATATCTTAAAGATAACTCAGACCATGTATGTTTCACTTAGTGATTTTTTTTTTTTTTTTTTTTTTTTAAATAAAAAATTACAATTGATAGATTGAACTTTAACTTATTTTGAAGATACAACAACAAATTTTAGATGGAGCTCTCCTCCACACTTTTTTTTTCCACTTTTGTTAATTTTTATTAACCAATCACAAAATCATAAACATTTTTTTAACCAATCACAAAGAACAATTTTTTTTAAAACAAGAGCATCACACTTCTAACATAATTATATTAACTGTGCTAATGGTAAACTTGAGTCATAAAATGACTCATAAAAGCTATCGGTTAACATTCCCGCCAAAGTTATTGAATGTAAAGGATAGGATTCATGAGCAAACTGTAAAGAACATAATTGTCTGAGACTTGGAAAAGCCATATCTGAGGTGATATCGGAACAGGTTTGACACCGTAAATGAATATATATGGGAAAATCCATCTTGGATTCAATTCGTGATTTTGGTGGGCAACGATTTTCGAGTGGTACCCACACACGTGATTGACACGGTCATATTCTTGACAGGTGACGATAAAGTGTTGTTGACAAATGGTTTTATCACAACTTACCTGGATAATCTCGCTCCAGTGATGTAATGGGATGCACCATCCTACAATCAATTAATGGCATCGTAAAGATAGATATCGAATCGGTTCTTCATATGCTTGTATTTTTTTTCCAGCTCTAGTTGAAATGTAAGTAGTTCTTCCTTGTCCACAGATACTGAGAAAAACCTGATTGAGTTAAGTTCTGAAAACAAATTTAGTTTTACCAGATTATTTGATAAGAGGGATGCAAGCAAAACATAAAAGAGGGCATTAGAGCATTCAATACTAACCTCGAATATTTAGGGTAATTAATTTGAACTCAGTTTTTAGATTTAATGCTATTTAAAGTCAGTTTTTACAAGTTTATTTAATTATCATATTCTCAATAACAATTAATACTCATGGAAGAGGAATCAACCTCTATTCCCTCTCACAAGACCTATTTTAATTTCAGGAAGCATGAACCTTTCAGCCAGTGGTGAAAAGTCCTGTTTTTTCTAGAACTCATTTTTTTTATGAGAAATAAATACAACATCATTATAATTGTCGTCTATTTTGCCTACCATTGATGTGGTGAGAAATAAAGAGTTAAACACGATATTCCATATTTTCTATGGCGAACATTGAAGTGATAAGTTGTATGAACTTCTTACATTTTCACTTAGATTTTTTCATTAAAGAATATTATTTGTATAAACAGAAATAGATTTTTTGGTTTACTGATGAAGTGCCTTTGCTTCTGCTGATTTCAACTTGACAGTAGCTGCTCGAAATTGCCTGGAGCCTTTGAATGCTTCCATTGTAGGCATTTCCAAAAGCATGGAAACTCCTCTACTGCTAACAGTTAAAGACGTCCAAACCTGGACCAACTCCGCTCTCACCTATCAATATGGTTGTTACTTTGTTTTTCGTGGTCTCAACTTGACGCAGCTAGAAGTGAGAAGCACAATCGAGCAGATAAGTTGGGTTATGAGGTGAACCAACACCTCCCTTGACATGCTGAATGGATTGGATACTTATGGCCACAACATGAAATCATGGATACCTCCATAGACGAAGAGATCAATGAAATCCTCAACTACATTTCCAAATCACGGGAAAATTCAAAACCTTCTCGATGTACTACCCAAAGTGAGGGAACTGTCGGTCCCTGGCATAACAATATCCAAGGTCAAAGAATATCTTGAGTCTATGAACAATATTCTTCCACCATTCAAGCCATGATGTATAGTGCCTCATATTACTCCTAGAAGAGGCTTGTAATCTATATCAAAGCTGGGGTTTATAAAGAGTCGTTGTTAGTGGCACAAGCCTCCATGGTATGCCTTGTCTATATAGAGAGAGAGGTTTGATTTTCGCTGAGGGTGTCCATGGAAAAGTGTAATTAAAAGGGAGGATCATTTTGCAAAAGCTGGAGACGGCCATGAGACCCTGTGTCAGGCTTGCAGAAGCTGGAGACGACCATGAGGCCCCGCATCAAGCTTGCAGAGGAATGAAGTTTCTGGTCATGGATGATGACCCTCTCTATTTTATGGTGTTCGAGGGAATGCTCTAGCAATTCTATTACAACTGTTTGTCCGTTAAGTAATGTTGCTCAAAAGAATGCTCCTGCAATGTAGGACTTTGACCTCTTGAACTTGAATGAGATGTGTAGTCTCCTATCCATGACTCAAAACTAGTGCAACTACTTACATGGACTTCACAGTTTTGGAGTGGGAAACGAGGAGGAGCAGAAACACGAGTCCTAATATTGGTTTAAACATATTATTGAAGTATTGAAACTATTTAAGCGGTGTAGGATGAAGAGGCAGTGAGATCAGAGAACTAAGCAGGTCAATCTGTCAGAGTTAATATGTCAGACTGTTACACTGATTTAAATAAACAAGTTAGCATTGATGATGAAGAGTTGTGAGATCGAAGAACTAAGCATGTTAGACTGTCCATAGTTGGTTGGATTGATAAGGTGGTTTTTTGAATGGAGTGATAAGGTGGTTTTCAGAGTTGACAAGTTTTGAACACGTTTTGACTGTTGATAGTTTTGGGGGCAAAACCTTTACCATAGAGGGGTAAAGAATGGTACATGTGAACCGTGATGGTTGCTTATCAAAACCTATCAACTTGTTGACATGTATTATAAAAAATATAACACTAAGATATGTCTTCGACATAAATATGTTTTCTATAATGGTGGGGGTAGGGGATACATATATTATAGAAAACATATAAGATGTTTTCTATAATATACCCCCCCACCTCAACCCTCATTAGGGTGGGGTGGCGGGGTACATATATTATAGATGAGGGTGGAGGTGGGAGGATACATATATTATAGAAAACATATAATATGTTTTCTATAATATATTTATCCCCCCACCCTGATGAGGGTGAGGGTTGGGGGATATATTATAGAAAACATATTATATGTTTTCTCTAATATATGTATCCCTCCACCCCCTCCCTCATGATATGTTGGGGGTGGGGGGATATATTATAGAAAACATATTATATGTTTTCTATAATATATCCCCCCACCCCCACCATCATCAGGGTGTATCCCCCCACCCCTACCATCATCAGGGTGGGGGTGGTGGGATATATTAGAGAAAACATATTATATGTTTTCTCTAATTGAAAGGGTGGGGGAGGAGGGATATATTAGAGAAAACATATAATATGTTTTCTATAATATATCCTCCTACCCTCACCCTTCCTATTAGAGTAAACATATTGAGGGAGGGGGAATATATTAGAGAAAACATATTATATGTTTTCTCTAATATATCCTCCCATCCTCAATATGTTTTATATAATATATCCCCGACCCCCACCCTCATGAGGGGGTGGGTGTGGGGGTGTGGGGATATATTAGAGACAACATATTATATGTTTTCTCTAATATATTCCCCCACCTCCACCCATTATATGTTTTCTCTAATATATCCCCCTACCCCCACACTCATGAGGGAGTGGGGGGTTATATTATAGGAAACATATTATATGTTTTCTCTAATATATTCCCTCACATAAGGGTGGGGCATGAGGGGATATATTAGAGAAAACATATAATGAGGGTGGGGCACGATTATATGTTTTCTCTAATATATCCCCTCATGTGGATGGATATATTAGAGAAAACATACAATATGTTTTCTCTAACATATATATGTATCCCCCCACCCTGATGAGGGTGAGGGTTGGGGGATATATTATAGAAAACATATTATATGTTTTCTCTAATATATGTATCCCCCGACCCCCTCCCTCATGATATGTTGGGGGTGGGGGGATATATTATAGAAAACATATTATATGTTTTCTATAATATATCCCCCCACCCCCACCATTAGGGTGGGGGTGGTGGGATATATTAGAGAAAACATATAATATGTTTTCTCTAATATATCTCCCCCACCCCCACCCTCATGAGGGTAATATGTTTTCTCTAATATATCCACCCACATGAGGGTGGGGCACGTGGGGATATATTAGAGAAAACATATAATATGTTTTCTCTAATATATCCCCCCACCTCCACCCTCATGAGATTATATGTTTTCTCTAATATATCCACCCACATAAGGGTGGGGCTTGAGGGGATATATTAGAGAAAACATATAATATGTTTTATGTAATATATCCCCCCACCGCCACCCTCATGAGGGTGGGGGTGGGGGTGGGGGTGGGGGTGGGAGAAAAAACATATAATATGTTTTCTCTAATATATCTCCCCACCCTCATGAGAGTAATATGTTTTCTCTAATATATCCACCCACATGAGGTTGGGGCATGAGGGGATATATTATGAGGGTGGGGGGTGGGAGGATATATCATGAGGGTGGGGGGATATATTAGAGAAAACATATTATATGTTTTCTCTAATATATCCCCCACTCCCACCCTCATGAGAGTGAGGGTGGGAGAAAAAACATATAATATGTTTTCTCTAATATATCTCCCCACCCCTACGCTCACCCTCATCCCCACCCTCATGAGGATCGGGGTGGGGAGATATATTAGAGAAAACATATTATATGTTTTCTCTAATATATCCCCCCACCAAAACCCCGTGGGGAGATATATTAGAGAAAACATATTATATATTTTCTCTAATATATTCCCCCACCCCCATGGTATGTTTTCTCTAATATATCCCCCCACCATCATGAGGGAGGGCATATGTTTTCTCTAATATATCCCCCGACCAATATATTTTATCTAATATATCCCCCCACTCCCACCCTCACGAGGGAGGGAGGGAGAGTGGGGGTGCGGGATATATTAGAGAAAAAAATGTTACATATTTTCTCTAATATATCCCCCCACAACCACCCCCACCCCCATGCCCACTCTCAGAATATGTTTTCTCTAATATATCCCCCCACATAGGGTGGGGGTGGGGGGATATATTATAGAATACATATTCTCTATAATATATCCACCCCCACTGGTGGGGGTGAGGGGATAAATTATAGAAAACATATTCTCTATAATATATCTATCCACCCTCGGGGTGGGGGGATATATTATAAAAAACATATTCTCTATAATTTATCCTCCTACCCCCACCGTCATGAGGGTGGGGGTGGGGAGATATATTATAGAAAACCCACCCCCACCCTCATGAGGTTGGGGGTGGGGGTGGGGGGATAAATTATATTATAAAAAACATATTCTTTATAATTTATCCCCCCACCCACCCCCACCCTCATGGGGGTGCGGGTGGGGGGATAAATTATATTATAAAAAACATATTCTTTATAATTTATCCCCCCACCCCCACCCTCATGAGGGTGGGGGTGGGGAGATATATTATAGAAAACCCACCCCCACCCTCATGCCCCCACCCTCATGAGGGTGGGAGTGGGGAGATATATTATAGAAAACCCACCCCCACCCTCATGAGGGTGGGGGTGGGGAGATATATTATAGAAAACCCATCCCCACCCTCACGAGGGTGGGGGTCGGAGGATATATTATAGAAAAAATATTCTTTATAATTTCTCTAATATATCCCCTCACCCCCACCCTCATCATGAGGGTGGGGGTTGGAGGATATATTATAGAAAAAATATTCTTTATAATTTCTCTAATATATCCCCTCACCCCCACCCTCATGAGGGTTCCCTAGGTGTTGGTTGGAGAGTCTACTTCCCCATGAGGAAGGATTGACACAACTTGAAACCAAGGAGCGGAGGTCACATCCACATGATCCCCTTGAGGGGCCAAACCACAGAGCAAAACAAGTGGGATGGATTCATTAAGTGCCCACCATATAGCCAGTCATCAACCAAGAGCTAGTACTAGTACCTCATCACCAGTCACATGTCATAGGGTCTTTCCATACCATACTAATATCACATATTGTTAAACTTCAAATCACATATCTATGACTCGTGAGGGTGGGGGTGGGGAGATATATTATAGAGAACATATTATATTTTTTCTTTAATATATCCCCCCACCCCCACTCTCATGAGGGTGGGGGTTTGGGGATATATTAGAGAAAACATATAATATGCTTTCTCTAATATATCCCCGTACCCCCACCCTCATGTTTTCTCTACATGGGGGTGGGGGGATATATTACAAAAAACTTATAATATATTCTTTATAATATATCCCTCCACCCCCACCCTCATGATATATTAGAGAAAACATATAATATGTTCTCTATAATATATCCCCCCACCTCCACCCTCACAGTAGGAGTGAGGGGATATATTATAGATAACATATAATAGGGTGGTAGTGGGGGGATATATTAGAGAAAAAATATAATATGTTCTCTATAATATATCTCCCCACCCTCATGAGGGTGGGATGATGAGAGGGATATATTAGAGAAAACATATAATATGTTCTCTATAATATATCCACCACCCCCACACTAATGTATGTTTTCTATAATATGAGGGTTGGGGTGGGGGTGAGGGTGGGGGATATATTAGAGAAAACATATAATATGTTCTCTATAATATATCCCCCTACCCTCATGAGGGTGGGGGGATATATTATAGAGAACATATTATATGTTTTCTCTAATACATCACCCCACCCCCACCCTCATGAGGGTGGGAGTGTGGGAGGATATATTAGAGAAAACATATAATATGTTCTCTATAATATATTTCCCCACCCCCACTATCATATTATGTGGGAGGGTTGGGGGATATATTAGAAAAAACATATAATGAGGGTGGTAGGATATATTATAGAAAACATATAATATGTTCTTTGTAATATATCCCCTCACCCCCACCCTCACGGTAGGAGTGAGGGGATATATTATAGATAACATATAATAGGGTGGGAGTGGGGGGATATATTAGAGAAAACATATAATATGTTCTCTATAATATATCTCCCCACCCTCATGAGGGTGGGAGGATGAGAGGGATATATTAGAGAAAACATATAATACGTTCTCTATAATATATCCACCACCCCCACACTAATGTATGTTTTCTATAATATGAGGGTTGGGGTGGGGGAATATATTAATGAAAACATACATGAGGGTGGGAAGATATAAAATAGAGAACATATTATATTTTTTCTCTAATATATCCCGACACCCCAAGGGGGGGATATATTAAAGAAAACATATAATTAGAGAAAACATATACTGAGGGTGGGGGTGGGGGTGAGGGTAGAGGGATATATTAGAGAAAACATATTATATGTTTTCTTTAATATATCCCCCAATATTTTTTCTCTAATATATCCCCTCACCCGCACCCTCATGGGGTGGGGGGATATATTAGAGAAAAATAATAATATGTTTTCTCTAATATATCACACCACCCCCACCCTCATAATATGTTTTCTCTCATATATCCCACCACCCCCATGAGGGTGAGGATGGGGGGACATATTAGAGAAAACATATAATATGGTTTCTCTCATATATCCCCCCACCCTCACCCTCCCCTACCCCATGAGGTTGGGAGTGGGGGGATATATTAGAGAAAACATATTATATGTTTTCTCTAATATATCCCCCAATATGTTTTCTCTAATATATCCCCTCACCCGCACCCTCATGGGATGAGGGGATATATTAGAGAAAACTAATAATATGTTTTCTATAATATATCACCCCACCCCCACCCTCATAATATGTTTTT